>WNWU01000048.1:8342956-8364698 GCA_012654045.1 Ptyas mucosa
GAAGGAAGGAAGGAAGGAAGGAAGGAAGGAAGGAAGGAAGGAAGGAAGGAAGGAAGGAAGGAAGGAAGGAAGGAATTACTAGTAATACATGAATCGGATTTTAGAGTGTTATACAATGTTGTTTTAAAAAATGTAATATAAATAGTAATTAAGAAGATCTAATACAATAATGCAACCAGTGAGAATGTACAGTCATGTGAAAAAGAAAGTACACCCTCTTTGATTTCTATGGTTTGGTTATCAGGACATAGTAAAAATCATCTGGTGCTTAGCAGTTCTTAAAAGTTGGCAAATATAACCCGAGATGAACAACACATGACATACTGCACCATGTCATCATTTATTTTACACACACGCACACAAAAACCAAAATAGCGAAGCCATTTGTGAAAAACTAAGTACACTTTATGATTCAATAGCTTGTAGCAGCAATAACTTGAAGTAATCATTTTCTTTATAATTGCGTCAGTGGGAGGAATTTTGGCCCACTCTTTGTAACAGTGCTTCAGTTCATTGAGGTTTGTGATCCTAAATATGACAGCTTGCAAAGTGAACTAGATATTTGCAATAAAAATAATTTCTGAAGTAGAAAATTTCCAATTCAAAACTCAGATTCTTAGTTACTATATTATTCTAATTCTCACAAATGAAGGTAAATGACTCAGATTAATGTTGGAGGATCCAATCTGAATTGATTATTGAGACCAAGGTGTTTTTTTTTTGAAGTTTTTGGGCTTAACAATGATATAAGTTGTTGATTGTTGTTTCCTTGTACCCCTGCGCCCTCGGCTGCTAAGTATCTGGTAAATTGGTGGTAATCAGTGTTCCTGCTGACTGACAAGGAGCTTCGGTCATTTGTCTGCCTATTTTTGTCCTTGCTAATCCAACAATCGCAGTACTGTGAAATTGAATGAATGTTCTTGTTCATTGCAGTGTTAGGCTACCATGAGTTTGGGTCTCATTGTCTAACTGCTTACTTGTGTTGTCATAATCTGTTGGTTCAATCAATCTTTAGTATGGTCATAGACCAGTACCATAAAAAAGCATTAGAAACAATAATAATTGTAAATAGAATAAAAGCAGACAGAATAATATATTGAAGTTGGTGGTGGATTAGCAGTGGGCAGTTAAACTTTACCTAATTTTCTCAGAGCAAAAAATGGCCATTCAAAGAAACTACTATGTACTGATCTGATAGCAGTAGTTTCACATAAAAAAGATCAATATTTCCTGGATATTTTATTAGGTAAGGCGTTATAAATTGAGTCTGTAAGTCCTTATAGAAGATGCAGTATAGCAAGATGTGAGCTATAGCTTCAATGGCCCCTTGTCCACAGGGGCACAGTCTCAGGTCATGTAGGTTTGGGGGGTTTTTTGTATTGGCCCTCTAAAACTACTATGGGAAGTGCATTGTAGCATGCTAAGATTAAGTGCCCTATGGATTTTTGGGATGGTTATTTGACATTAGTATCTTGCTGCTTTAAAAGGGAGTGTTTGACTGCTCAAATGAACATTCTTGAGAAAAACAGGCTGATCTTGTTGGATTTACAGAGCTTTAATACGTTGTTTAAGTGCACTGTGCACACTCATACCCTATTATTAAAAGCACTTCCCTGGAGAGATCAAGATACTGGAGTTTACTCTGGTTTCTCTTCAAATCATACAAATTGTTCGCAATCTGGTGGTTAACTTCCTCTCCATCTGTTTGTCAACATTCTAGTTAACAATTAAAAGCTACACACAACCAGGCACCATATACCATATTTTTCAGACTATAAAATGCCCCGGACTATAAGATGCACCTAGTTTTTGGGGAGGAAAACAAGAAAAAAAAATCTGCCTCTTCCTCCCAAGCATCCATCCAGTATTCATCTAGGCGTTTGCCATGGCCTGTTTGCTGCTGCCCATTCACCGCCACGGCCCGTTCGCCGCAGCCCATTCATCACCACTGCTGCAGCCCGTTCACTGCCATGGCCTGTTTGCAGCCGCGGACCTTTCACCAAAAAAATATGTATTTTTAAAATGATTTGGAATAGGGTGGCATTAGCACTTCCTAATCTTTAGCAGCCTAGATAGTCTAAAGCTATCTTTAGACAGAGTATGGCCAGAGTATGCTCTACTTGTTGCTAATTCCTTCTAGCTTCTTCCAGAGCTTTTTCTTGACATCCTCTTTCTGAAAGATTATGGTTTTGTCTCGTCTTCTCCTGGGCTCCACACTTCCTTTGAGGACCTCCAGGTCCTCTGGTTGTCAACGTTCCCTACAAGATTTTCCAAGACCTTTCTTCCCCTTTTTCATGCAACCAGCCTTTTTTATAATTATAATTATATCTGCCAATTGAATTACTACAGTCTTCATTAGTCCTGTTTAGTGTAGAGTGGGGAGGAATCTAATTTTTTTCATGACCAGTCTCTGGCACCTCAATCATTATTTTCATGACTGCCATTGCTCCAAGGTGGCTTCTTCTATCTGTTGATATTGCTGAGATCAGGATGAAGAGGTTTAGTGTTCTGCTAGCTATTGCTATACCTGGTCTGGTGCTGGATCCTTTGTTAGCCTCCATTGCTTCTAGCAATCATTCAGAAGTTGTTCAGTTTATTAACTTTGCTAGTCATTCATGCACATCTTCCCACATAGATAACCCTGTCTATCCCTATGTGCTTCTATCACTACCATCTTCTTGGCTCCTTCAGATACCTGTTCTCCAGGATGAGACATTCATTACCATCAGTAAGAATATCCTGTATTGCAATTCTGCAACTACCAGTAATTACTCCATTGCTAGGTAGTTCTATGAGATAAAACTGTTTATCTCCTTGTATAATATGTTCTTCTCCTGGCTGAAGTCACCTAGGATTTTTAATGCTCTAAAAAGCTAACCTTTTCTGAGACTATTTTTAAAGAACTGGCTCCTTTTCTTCAGCAAGATGAGGCCCTTAACTGGTTTAGGGGGGAAGGGTGCAACATTTTTGATCACTCTGAAGCTGTCCTTACACACGTTGGGATTTATATAACATGCTAAGCCAAAACACAAATTCAATATTCTGATCCATCTGTAAAGTGTGGGGCACACTAACCAAAACCTTGTTTTCCACTCATCTTTTAAATGCTGATATTTTTCAGAACCAATACTTTTAAATTGTTTATAAATACAAACATTTGTTTAGCTAACAATTCCTAAATTGTCAATTTTGAATACATACATGAAATATTAATCCCATTTGAAAGTTATAAATTGTTTTCATTAATGAAATTAATAGTGAAAAAACCTGCCAGGGAATCGCCACATGTAATTTTTTTAAAAAGCTGAAAATTTTCTGCCCATGTATAAAATTCCTTTTTAATCATTAGTACTTATTTTTTTAATCAAAAGACCACAAGTTTTTCTACAGCTTAATTAGAATTAATTAGAATTTATTTATAAAGTACAATAGCAAAAAAACCAAAACATTGTGATGAATTTGAATTGTCAAATAGGAAGAGTTAGAAATTGAAGATGTACCCATTCCTGTTCCAGCTGGAGCAATCTCTCTGGAAAAGATTTCTAATGCTTCTTTCTGCTTATGAAATACAGCAAGCCAGATAACAACTTCTCGGGGACCCTGTTTTGAAATATTAGGAGAGAGAAAACACAGGTTAATAGAACAAACAGGAATTTGTTTACTATACAATTATTTCAAAAGTGAGGAACAGAATCTAAAATGTGAATCAGAAATCATAAGATGCAGTAATTTAAACTATATACTACTTTCCGGAACCTTAATATGAAATTGTCATTATTCTGTAAAATTCGTAAACCTTATGTTAAATAAAGATATTAAAAGTAATGATCTAGCAATAGAAATGTTGTGTACAGATAGTCCTTGGTTAACAAATGCAAATAGGGCCAGAATTACTGTTACTAAATTACAGTCACAAAGAACAATGTCACATGACTGCACCATTTAGCAACAGAAATTCTGGCACTTTTGGTTGCTGATGTTAAGCTGTAATCATCATGGGTTAGGCAAAGACAACACATGGTCATCATTTGCAACCTCCTGCTGTCTTCCCCATTTACTTTGCCTGTAGGAAGCTGGCAAAAAAGATTGCAAGTGGTGGTCATGCGATCCTGGGACATTGCAACATTGTAATCAGGAGCTGGATGTCAAGCACCCGGATCATAATCATGTGACCACATGGATGCTGCAATAGTAGGAACTTTGAGGATCTATATAAATACCATTATTCAACCCTGTCACAAGTCTGTACAGATGCTTAATATGTGACCACTAAATGTTCAGTAAGCAAGAATGACCTTTATACAAAATGATTTTTAGACTGCTGATCAAGAAGTATGGCTTGTATGATTTATATTTAAATAGTTAATATTAACTCATTTCTAAAATGTCAATCTTGATAAGCATAAAGTCATTTAAATTAATGAACTGAAGAATCAAACTATTTGTTACACAGTAAAAGGTTTCTGTCTTCTGTCTTTCTGTCTCTCCACTATACTGTTACTTATTATTTATACATATGCTACTTATAATTATTTATACACAATAAAATAGAAAGAGAAAAAACAAACTAAAAGAATTAAAGCATTTTAAAATGATATTTAGTTTCTAACTTCCCCCCCTTTTCTGCCTCCACTAATTATAAGCATTTAGGCACCCTTAGAAGCCATAATGTGTTTATTTTTCCATGGCATATTGTATATAAAGGAATCATCTTGCTTGAATTTGATTAATTGATTGTATTATATTTTGAAGTTGAAAGCATACTGCAATGAAATAGTATTGTATTTGTAATGTTACGTGATTTCATAAAGAATTTTACTAAATGAAATTAAAAGAACATTGTGAAGATAACAATAAATTATGATGCCACTTGCATACCTTTATTCTGCATAGAACATGATATAGTCTAGGTATTTTATTTGTTTATCAGCAATCTTTATACCAGTCCCAGTAGTTCGTAATATAAATATATATAAACGAATTATTATAAACAATAAAAACAAACACCCAATTCAGCATCGATGACTGATGGCTTATTTAAAATATTTCTATCCCAATTCTTCTATAACATTAAACAAGCTTACACCTTTCTCTAAAAACAATATACTCTGAAGATCTGTGTCATATAAACAAAAATAAATTATCATTAATGAAAATGACTTTATTCTTATCAATACTTAGCCACAAACTTACATTTCTGTTCAGGTTCCTATCTAAGAATGGCAGATTAGAATCCACAAACAAAAGAAGCATTTTCTGTAAATATTTATCTTTGTTTACATTCACCCTTCCTACATTTTTTTTCCACAAAGGAAGTGAAATGATGGAGGAGAGTCAAAGGGATGGAAGAATGCAAAGGGCATAATTCTTCTCTTGACCTCCTCTTAATCCCTGAAGCCCATCCATTTCATACTTACACCCTCTATGTTCTGCTTTGCATGAGGTCCATATGTTTCTTCAGAACCTAAAATCTGTAGATTAACTGCACTGTAGTCCTCATATCCCTGCTGATGAAACATAATCCGTGTCCTGAAACAAATATACCATCTTTGTTTTTTCTATTTTATTTGCATCTATTTTTATCCCACCTCATATTATATCACAACCCTGGAACACATATAATAAAATTATAAGTAAAAACATCAATTGGCAAGAGCCAGTCTAGTGTTCCGGTTAAAGGCACCAAGCCATAAACCAGAAGATTGTGATTTCCAAAACTCTTTTTATAAGATCTGGTTGATATGCCAAAAGCATTCCTTTCTGGAAAACAATTACCATAATATCGTGATGCCTGAACTGGTAACTATGTAATATGCCTTATTTGAGGTTAGTCCTTGGAACAATACAAAAGACTATTTCACATCTATACTTAAAGCACTAAACTACTACCAATTCATTTCTAGGCAAAACAAGTAAAGACAGTGCTTGTCTTTACTTGTAAAAGACCTACATAGCTTATGATCTATGTCTACTGTTTACTGTATTTGACAGAATATCTCCTTGTAGATATCATCTAAAGAACTTCAGCTACAATTACTGCAAATTCATTTAGTGGTGGTATGGAATAAAGCCTTTTCTGATGCTAATTCTGGTCTTTAAATTGTAGAAATTGACAGCCCTAACCTTTTCTTAGGTTTTTGAAAGGACCCTTAAATAGTTCTTTTGTCTAAGCTTTTATAGTTGATTTTAATTGTTACTTTAATTTATTCATTTTATTTATTTTAATTGTTAATTGTTTTAAATTTGATGTTAGATCACCTTTCAATTGTAAATTGTGAAGGGAGATAAATAAATAACTAAAGAGTGACTAAATTTGGTTGAGTTTGTCCTTTGTTTTTTTGAAGGTCTTTACTGCTATGTGAATTTTTGGGATCCAAGCACTTCCTCATCATTGGACCTTTTTAAAATCATAGTTGGGGAGAAAAATGAAATAAAACATGTTGGAAACCAATCCAGATTTTTACCTTTTTGTCTTATTGCAGGGAACAATCATATTGGCATTGTTTACATGAAATCTAGGCACCCATTTATTTAGGATTTGAAAACCATCAATGTCTCAAACCAGTCTCCCTTTTAACAACATTTATGGATGATGATAAACATCAATGTGTACTGTATTTTTCGGAGTATAAGATGCCTAAAAGGGGGTGAAAATTTAGGTGCTCTTATACACCAAATGTAGCCCCACCCACCCACTGGCCCCCACCCTTTGGCCTCTGCCTCGCAGCAGTTAACTCCTTGTAAGCAAACAGCAAGAAAAAACAGCTCCTTTCAGCTTCAGCACAGCCTAATTAGCACAAGTTGATTGGATAGGCCTCCCGACTCTCAGTTGATTTACTTTCAGCTGTTTTGCACAGGGCTCTGCTGCTCACTGGAAAGAGGTAAATTGCTGGAGCAGATTTTTTTTCCCTTGTGCTAATCAAGCTATGCTGAAAACAAAAATGAAAGTAAAGCAGACTGTTTGCTATTTGCTGCAAGGAGGCAAAATTGCTCAGAGGCGGAGATTTATTTTTCTTCTTTTCCTCACCAAAAAAGGTAGGTGCGTCTTATACTCTGGTGCGTTTTATACTCCGAAAAATATGGTAATTTATAACACAATAACGGTAATACATTACTTGAAACACTAGGTATATATGACACTGTTCATCATTTGAAATAGTTACATTTTAGGATCCTGACCAAATAATAATTTACTAATGTATAATAAATCAATTGGGAAATGTACTATGCATTAGCATCTAACCTTTCCAAAATACTTTCAGCCATTCTTTTTCCCTTTTCTATTGCTCTTGGTCCTCCCATTGGGCAGCAAGCTGTAGCTCTGAATCCATCAAGATAAGTGGCATTTACCTGGGGAAATGGTTGCAAAGGATGTACAATTAATTACATAATCTCTTTCTTTTTTCAATTTGTAGGCCAGCCATCGTCCTGTTTTGTTTGCATGTTCAAAATGGTTCTGTTTTGCTAATTTAATTTTCCTTGCTATTTCTGTTTGTGTGATCAGATTAATTTTATGTTTTGTCAAATTTATTTTTCCTTTAATTGTTTTGTTTTGAGGTTCTTTCTGTAACTCGAATTCAAATTTTTTAAGTTCCTTTAACAAATTATCTCTTATTTGTTGTTTATCTTTATTTTTCTTCGCTGTGTATACAATTGTCAAGCCTCTTATATAGTCTTTTGCCATATCCTATAAGTTTTGGAGAGAGGTTTGCTCTTTTGTATTTATCGTGAAGAATATATTCATTTCTTTTTCAATCATCTGTGAATAATCTTTATCTTTTAATATTTCCTTGTTCATCATCTTTCTTCGATATCCTTTCCATATTACTTTTACCAGATTGTGGTTTGCCCACAAATTTGTCGATATTTCTACTTCCTCTACGTCTTTTCTGAGTTCTGTCGTCATCCAGACCACGTCTATTCCAAACCACGATTGATGTGGGCTAGAATAGAATGTATACTGTTTTTTTTCTTTATTCACCTCCCTCCATGCGTTGCAGCTGTAGTTCCTGTGTCATCTCTTTTTTTTTATTGAAAAAGTTTTAAAAGTTTTACATACATTTTCTCCCCCCCTCCCCAACCACCTCCCCCGACTTCCCAGAGCAAGTACAAAATAAAATACAGCTTAAATTCTCTAAATTAAACTCCATTTCACACTTATTATAATCATGATCATTAAACAAATAGATAAAAGGAAAGCAAGTCTTTTTTCTCCTTATTCCATCTAATTCAACAAAATTATCTCCATTTATAATTACAGCAATTAAAACAATTAAGTATTATCTAATCAAACCTATCATTACTCAATTTGGCTAATTGTTACTTAACAAATTATTAGGTCTATACAATTTAACAAAATATTTTATAACTTCTTTCATTTAAAACAAAACAACAACAACAACAACAACAACAAAAAGGAAACCCTCACTCAAAAAACCTCCGATTTAAAAAAAAAATTACTATATAAACTCTTCCGTCCTTCACTTTTAAACCATCAAGGTCCAATTATAATCAAAACACTTAATAAGAAATAATATTAACAATAATTTTTTAATTAATAATCAAACCTCTTATATCAATACATATTAACAAATCAACTAAGAACATCATTTAAGAACTTTATCAATCCTTTAAATTCTTCATACTAGATTGAACCAATTGCTAATCTTCTTATCTTCACATCTTCCAACAGCATATAAGATATCTTCATTTACGTCTACCCCCCTAAATAAAAATTGCTTCTGTATATAAAAAAAAGCCCCCCGAGTGACTTTGTAATTGTAATTATATTTGAAATGATATCCATCAAATCCAGTCAAAAATTAGATTAATAAATTCGTCAGACATATTAGGGAAACCACCAGATCAACTGCAATTGCCCTAGGTCCATAGTCCTTTTGCCTTGTATTCATTACCATCAAGCAGGAAACTTCAATTTGCTATATTCAGTAGAACTTCTGCGATTGCAATTAAGTCCAAATTTGTTGCAGTCCTTAATAAAATAATCCAAATCATTCAAGTCAGGGCATATTTCACAACCCAATACACCAGCATTGCTGTGATCTGTTTATTCTTCTCAAATATTCCAATACAGCTGTAGGTTGCCTCCTCATCGTCGCTCATCGCTTAGTTAACTGGCATTAAACTGCTGTCTGTTTTTTTTTCTTTTTCCAAAAAATTCAAAATCTTTAAACAGTTAAACAATACTTTTTAAGGACCATCATCTCATCAAGCAGGGTTATTTTCCATTTCTCCAGTCTTTCTTCTTTTCCTTTTTACGAACTTTCTTCTTAACTTTGATCCCTCTGCCTTTTTTAGCTCCAGTAAAATTTTGCGGTTTTTGGGATTGCATATTATAAAATTTTTGCAGAAATGTAGCTTCTTCTGGAAACAACTCTTTAAGTGCAGATTGAGTTTTATAAAAAAAAATTCGTGAAACCAAAATTTCATCAGCTTGCAACACTTCTTGCTCCTTATTTTGCACAACATTCATCTTTCTCTCCTCAGTAAAATCTGCTATAATCTGTTGTTGTTTTTTTGCATCTCCCAACTCTTCATTCAATCCCCCACTGCTAGATTGCAACTCAGTATTTCCATGTATTTCATTATTTCCAGCTTGAGAAGCTTGAAATATAGTATCAATTCTTTTCAATAAAGCAGAGGTAATTGAACTCAAAGCTTCCTCAAATTCAGACCATTGAGGGTTAAATAACCCTCCTTTGCTTTCAAAAAGCCCAGCCATCTTGCCCCCCTTCTTCCTTCCCTTCCAGAAGGACAGAAAAAAAAAGGGGAAGAGAAAAGAAAAAAAGAGTTTCAAGAAGAAAAAAAAAGGGAATCCTTTACAATTTGTAATTTGTATTGCTGCTTCAATTATTATTATTCCTTTCTTATTACATCCACTTTTCAAAAAGGAGTTTTACGTTTCAAACAGGGGCTTGTCAATAATTACTTTTAGCTTTCACTTCTTCACGCCCCGTTAAAACTCAAACGCCATCTTGCTTTCACTTTCAGCTTAGGAAGAATCTTTTAAAGAAAGTAAATCTTTGGAGTTAAAAGGAAAAAAAAATACTTGCTGTTTGATTCATACTGCTTGTGCTCCGCCAGCTTGATTCAAAAAATATCTGTTTAAAGTTGGTGCTGGAATGGTAACGACATCTAGCTCTGCAAAGCAGAGGCATCCAGGGTCCGGAGTACTGACAGGCTTAACGGGGAGCTCTCATCTTCAAGTGCCAGATTATGGGTGAAATCCGGCACTTTCAGGGAGCTCTACCCCACCCGTCTACTCACTTTCCCCCCTCATACCAGGGGGAAAGTTTTCAAACCGCAAGACAGCCGATAGTCGCTGTTCTTGCGGTTCTACGGAGCCCTGGGCTGGCGCTTCAAAAAGAAGCATCTGGCGATGTCGCAGTCCCACTGGAAGCCGGCCCTGTGTCATCTCTTTAAAGGTATCTCAAAGTGTCTTTTTCTTGGTTTTATTTTTCTTATTACTCTGGTAATCTTTTTCCATGTCTGTAATTGCAATGAAATCACCTATAATATAGATATTATCATATTCCAAATCTTTTACTTTATCATGTATTTTTTTAAAAAAATCATTTTGGTTTCCGTTTGGTGCATAGATCGAAATCAGTAATATTGTTTTTAACTCTATTTGTATCTCAATCATCAAGACCCTTCCATCTTCGTCTGTATATATTTATTTTGTTTTCAAGTATTTTTTAATATAAACTGCAATTCCTCTCTTTTTTGTTCTGCTAATGAAGTGTATAACTTTCCTAATCTTTGATTCTCTAATATTTTTTGGTGCTGTTTCTTGATATGGACTTCCTGTAAATTTATAATATCCATCTCCAATTTCTGTAATTTTGTAAATGTCCGGGTTCTCTTGGCTGGCACATTTAATCCGTTTATATTGATTGAAATCATTTTTATTTCCTGTTCCTTTTTATTCTTATCTATTTGTTGTCTTTAGGCTTCTTGTGTTTCTTGTTAGTATTTGTGTTTTTTCCCTCGCTCCCTCTCTCTCCATTCTTTCTCTTTCCAATCTTCTTCTTTCTTCTTGTTCTCCTTCCATTTCTTCTGTGGAATGTTCCTCTTGGCTTTTGTTCTCTGGTTCTTCTCTGCTTTCCTGGTCTTCCTCTAGCACGAAATGATGGTCGAAGAACTCTTGGGCTTTTTCCAAACTGTCAATCCTAAATTTATTCTCTTGCCAAGAGATTAAGATGCCTTCCGGTATCAGCCAATGGAACATCACTTTGTATTTGTTTAATGGTGCTATAAGGAAATTGTAGTTTTTCCTCTGGTCCCTTACTCTTCTTGGAATCTGTCTGAGTGTTATTATCTCATTCCCCTTATACAGAATTGCCTCATCTCTTATCTTTTTGTAGATTTCTTCTTTTATGTTTTTTTTTCGTGAATCTGATGTGCACCTATTTTGGCAATTTGTGCCTGTGGGCATAATTTGTATGCACTCTATAGACCTCGTCAATGTCCCTTCGGATATCTTCCTTGTTTCTCTGTGTTGTTTCTGCCAGGATTCCTACCATTATCTCACCTAGGTCTTCATCTTTACTTTCCGCTATGTTCTGGAACCTAAGGTAGAAAGATGCCTTCTCCATTTCCAGATACGTGATCGATTCTTCCAATTCTCTGTTGACTGACACCTGATTTTGTTCCAGCATTTCTATCTTCTTGTCTGTTTGTTCCATTTTTACCTCCACCTTTTGGATCCTTTGCTCATTTTTCACAATATTCTGTTGCATTTTTTCTATTTTGTCATCCATTTTCTTGATATTGTCCTTTATTTCTCCCATGTTGGACTTCAAATCCTCATGGTTTCTTCTTGTTTCCTCATGGTTATTTGCAATAGATTCTTGTGTCTTATTCCTTCCTTCCTGCATCATTGCCAGTACTGATTGAATGTTTTGTATACTGAACATGGAGATTGCCTTTTCTTTTTCTGTTCCTAACATGGTATCTATTGATCTTTGCTGTGCAGGAGATGCTGTAAGGGATGTCTGATTCGAGATTATTTTCTTGTTTATTTTAGTTATAGTTGTTGTGCCTGTGCTTGTCATTTTTACTCTTTGTTTTAAGTTTTCCCAAAATTTCATACACTAGCTTACTTTTAGTATTTTAAAATTTGTTGCTATGTTAATAATTAACTTGTATAATATACAAATCTTTAAATGGCAATCTGTATTTATAATATTATAAATTTATCTATATTAATACTCTTATCACCTTAATAAGTATTTAACCACTCTATCAAACAATGTATATTTCTATATATCTTTCTATATACTTAATAAAGGTTTTGTAGGTTTAAACTTTTAAATACCCTTATATAAAGAGGAAGGGAAATAAAAGGAGGTAAGTAAGGGAAAAAAATTAGGATTTTAACAATTCATTAATTTGTTCTTAGTATAATTAACACAATACATATACTCAATCTATGGTAATAAATAGATAATGCTAAACATTACTAATATTAATATAGGTAGATAAATAGGTAAATAGGTAAAAGGATAGGTAAGTAATTAATATAAGTAACAATAAGGTAACTTGTCTCAATTGTTAAACACTAATTAGCAATCAATATTCCACAATCAACTGCTCTTAATAGTTAATAAATAATTCTACTCAGATTAAACAATTGTATATATACTTCGTTATTCTTTTGCCTTGCAATCTTCCTTCACCCTTGCATCATTTCGTGCACTTTCCTCTATACAGTTATTATTAATTTTTTTCCTATTCGTTTGAAGTGTGGTTTTTAATATCTCTCGCCTGAAATATCCAAATGTCAAAATATCCAAATTCAACACTTTTGGGTAATTAGTTCAAGCTTCCAAGTTCATTATTTTCCAAGTCTGTTCTGTATATCACTCCGTTAATATCACCACTTCTCCAATCACCTTTCTGAATCAGTCACTCACTATTTCCAATCTTTAATCACTTCCGTCAGTCTCACTGTCCTTATTCTTAAAATGCCGTCTTCCTTCACAGTCTATTTATTTTAGAATCCACACCTCTTTCAAATCGATATATGGGTGTATATGTCGGAGCTTTCTTTCTCGGCTGTTCGCTCGCCTTTCTCGTTGTCACTGTCTGTCAAAGTTGCTTCCTTCTTCCGTCACTCGGTATCTCTTCCAATCTCGGTATCTCTTCCAATCTCTCGTCACACTCGCAATTTTAGTCCAAAACACCATTCTCTATTCGGTCTGTTTATTTTATAATCCACACCTCTTTCCAGTCAATGTGGGAGTATATCTGCTGGAGTTTCTTCGTTTCCACTGCCCTTTCTCTTTTCGGGCTGTCACTGCCTGTCAAAAGTTCTTCTTCCGCTCCTCTTGCCTTTTCGTCGCCATTTATCTGGCTGTCATTTTGCCGCTTGCAAAATGTCACGATCTCTCCGCTCTCTTCTCCCACTCTATAGCGGTACCCACTCGATTTCTTTCCCTTGTTTCTCTTACCGATGTGATTTCTTGTTTCAATTTTCGCTTCCTACTTCTCGCTTGTCAGCGCTTCAGGCCAACCAAAATGGCTGTTTTTTTCCTCACCAGAATTAAGAGCTTTCTCCTGAACCTTTGGGGAGATTGCTTTTCTCTCCGAGGGCCTTGAAGACTCCTCTTTTTTCTATTGATCTCTCTGGGATCAATAGTGCCTAAATCGGC
This sequence comes from Ptyas mucosa, assembly GCA_012654045.1. Taxonomy (NCBI): domain Eukaryota; kingdom Metazoa; phylum Chordata; class Lepidosauria; order Squamata; family Colubridae; genus Ptyas; species Ptyas mucosa. The sequence continues at coordinate 8,356,633 of WNWU01000048.1, forward strand.
TTCCTGGTTAGGAATATTGGAATTTCAAGAACGGAGCCCCGTTCTCTCGTTCCAGACACGCTGACGTCACCGCCGGAAGTCACAAATGTTGTACAATTAATTACACAATCTCTGATTAAAAATATTAAAAATCAATTTTATGGTTATGAAATTTATCAAATAGTCATAGTCTATCTTATTATAGTACTAATAATAAACTATAACTGATAGAATCATTGCAAATTATGTTGTCAGTATACCAATGGTTAAACCTAAGCTTATTTATGGAACTAATAAAGAGTTTATTATATTATTCTTGTAAAACCAACCTCCATAGAATTCAAGAGTCAAGACCTTTAATTTTAATAATCACAAATGTAGGGACCCCTAAGGGGAAGATCAAAAAGAGGAAGGTAGTAGCTATGGTCATATGACTAAAGCTGCCTTCATTTTTCAATGTTTGGAAACAGGGCTTTGATTGAGAGCACACATTCTGCCAATCATCCTGCGCATATACTGGCATTTGCAAAGAATTCTGTTGCTTCACAGATATTTCATTTATCTTTTATAAACATTCAATATAAATTGAATTGTTCTGTTAATGAAATGTTACTTATATTCCATATGCTCTGAACTTCAAAGCAAATATCTTTCAGAATAACAGAGTTGGAAGGGACTTTGGAAGTCTTCTAGTCCAGGGGTCCCTAACCACAGTCCATGGACCAATACCAGGCTGAGGCCCATTGGGAACTGGGCTGCTCAAGCAGCAGGCAGGCATGCAAAGCTGCATTTGCGCATATGCAGGATTATGTTGCATGTGCAAAACCATCCTGTCTTCCCTGCCACTCAATGCCACTGCCAGTCCACGGAGCCAAAAATGTTGGGGACTGCTGTTCTAGTCCAACTCCCCATTTAAACTATTTAAAGCTTCCTAACTTTTAAGTACAATTTTTTTTATATGACAAAAATTACACTTGAAATTTTCATGTCATAATAGTTTTATATTGTCTCCAAAGTAACTCTGTTCTATATATTCTATACATACACACACACACACACACACACACACATATACAAATATTTTCTATATATGTTCGCCATGGGCGAATAGGCAGCAGTATAAATTAAATAAATTAAATAAATATAATTGTAAAGCAATGAAAAAGAACCTTGTAAAATGATGAAGGAGGCAATCCTTTGGCTCCCTGAACTTTCACTACACCACCGTCAATGCCTAAAAATAATGTTTAAGAATTCATGATTATTTATAATTAAACAAAAAAAAAAATATCAAAATCTCTGTTTATAGAGTTGAGCAATAGATACAACCAAATAAAATCAAACAGTTAAAAGAAAAGAGAAAGGACTGGATTACTCTGAACACCAATCTGAAGTCAGCTTCCCTTCTCAGAGCCTCAGAAGTATGCTAAACAAAGTAGGCTTTGAGGAACTAGCAAGGTATTTGTACCTTTACTTCCTTTAGCTTGAGGAAAGGATTTTTCAGGATCAGGCATAACATCTTTCAATCACTACTATTATCTGGCAGGTAGGCTAAAATTCCTGTAGCTCCACACACTTGCACTTGTGACTTTGAGGACATTGAGACAATTTAACATGTCTTTTATTGTAACTTTGAAAGGATGTAATCCCTTTACTAGGTTCATCTGGGAGAATGGAAGATTTTTCATACCTATCTTTTACTAAGTGAAACCACCTAGACAAATTTATTGCTGCAGCAATAATGAGGCAACAACTAACATCAAACAATTAAATTGCAATAAGGTGAACTCTAACTTTCTGGTGCAGTAAAGTGAATAACAAATATGTTTTATATTTCACAGATAACAACAAATGAGACTTGTCATATAGAAAGGATAGTTCTATATGTAGGGCTTAGTCATGAATGTGATTTCTATTCTTCTAGAATTTTGATTCAGTCTGTAAATTATCAGAGAATGTTGTATCAGATGTTAGCCCCAAAACTTATTCTTCTGAAAATTTGAGGTCTCTTGTATACATGTGCCAACTATCTTTTCCTTTTGTGCAGCCCACTTCATCATCCACGAAAACTTTTGAGATAACTACATAAGCACTAGTCATAAACATAACTGTGAACAAAACAGTATTGCTCACAGGAAACCTAGGCACCCATGGAATTACCACAATAAATCCAAGTTTGCTTATTCTTGTACATGTACTCGTACATCCAATTGGGTAGTGCATAATAATATGATTAAAGGCATAAATAAACAGCAACCAAAGTAAACAAATCCATAAGCAAACTAAATAGAAAATAAAGAAATAGTCTAATCACCATAAAATTACTTAACTGTAAAATCAAACACTAAATACATATTCAAACAAAACAGTCTTCTTGTTCTTGCAGAAGTTCAGAGAAGAGAGCATCAGGGATACCTCTAGTGAGAGATTATCATAATATGGAAGCCATTACAAAAGGAGATTGCCTTGGGTCTATGTACCTTTCTCCTTATGCAATTGGCTCCAGAAATGATTCTCTTCCAAACACAATACTCACACAGACCTTGTTAACAATACAAATTCCAGCAAATGAACTTTTAATATAGAACTAATTTATCTATATATTAAGGCAAAATCTTAATATACAAGGCAGAGTTCCTTTCTCCCAGTCATATGGTACACCTGAAGGGAACAATTGTCTTCACTACTAATAGAAAACCTGCAAACAATTATTTATCTAATAATTATTTCAATTTTTACTAGTCTGATAACAAACTCTTAGACTCTTGTCTTCTTAGGTTGATGCATAGATGGGTATCAGCAGGCTGATAACACTTCATCTCAAATCAGCAGATGACTTCACAAAGAGCTTCATATAAGTGGTAAACCATACAGACCATGGGTGTCAAAGTGGATTTGAGGGCTGGATCAGCATTGTAGTTTTCCATGGGCTGGCCAGAGAGGGGAGGGGGGAGATGGAATGGATGCCTCCTGTAGCACCCTGCTGGCCAAAATGGGGTGCGAGGGTGTGTGTGCGTGAGGCCCTCCATGTCCCTTCTTCAGCCTAGACAGCCACCTACAGCACTTTGCCAGCCAAAACTGGACGCCCCCCCCCCCCATTTTGGCTGCCAGAGGCACTGCAGGTTGGTCCTTTGCTATTTCCAGGCCAGCCCCGTGGGCCAAATTTAAGCACCCCGCAAGCAAGATTTCAACCTGCAGGCCTTGAGTTTGACACAACTGATGTAGACCATCTACCAGAGTATCAATACTATTTTCATTCCATGTTCAAGCCTGAATCTAACTTGAAAGGGCTCTAAATAATTTACTTAATCAAAAACCTGTTATCCAAGTTGTCTACCACCATCTCCAAGAAGAAAAAGCTATAGACCAGAAGTCTAAAATGGCCAAATTGAGTGATGGCTTCTTAAAGAGAGAATCCTACCAGATCTTCCACCAAGTGGAAGATCAAACAGTTTTCTGACAAACCTAGCAAACAGCTCTCCCCAAAAGTAGAGAACGGAACTATATCAGCCATATTGGACTTAATTCTCACTAACAGAGATGAAATGATAGAAGGTGTTGAAGCTACAGGAACCTTGGATGGAAGTGATCATGCAATATTGGAATTCAACATTATGTAAGCACAAGCAATAGAAAAAAGTCAAACTAGAGTCTTGGACTTTAAAAGCGCTAACTTCAATAAAATTAGAGAAAGCTTGGGAAGGATTCCATGAATGAGAATCCTCAAGGGGAAAACAACTCAAGAAGCTTGGGAAATTTTGAAAAGTGAGATTATAAAAGCCCAGTCCAGTATGATACTAATAAATAAGAAAAAATAACAGCCCTCAAAAGAAATCAGCATGGCTGCATAAAGAACTCTCTGATAAATTGAAAGACAAAAAGGACAAGTATAAAAAGTGGAAAGAGGGGCACATAACTAAAGCAGAATATAAGCAAATAGCAAAGATGAAGTGAGGAAAGCTAAGGCTCAAACTGAAGTAAGGTTTGCGACAAAAGTCAAAAATAACAACAACAAAAAAAGCTTCTTTCGACATGTAAAAAACAAGAAAAAAGTTAAGGAAATAATTGGTTCATTAGTGGGAAAAAGTGGCAAGAAGGTAACAAGCAACAGGGAGAAAGCAGAACTACTAAACTCGTTTTTTGCATCCAAAACAGAGAAAAAACAATCCAGTCTATAAAAACAGTACTGTAGAAAACAAATTGGGAACACGATAAAATAGGCAAGAAAATGGTAAGTGAGCACCTGTCCACCCTAGATGAGTTCAAATCCCCTGGACCAGATGGATTACACACCAAGGTTCTGAAGGAACTGGCAGACATGATCTCAGAACCACTGAACTATATATTTCAAAGATTCTGAAGCACCGGGGAACTACCAGAGGACTGGAAAAGAGCTGATATAGTTCCCATCTTCAAAAAAAGAAAAAAATAGATCCAGGAAACTACATAACTATCAGCCTGACCTCATACCTGGGAAGATTCTAGAAAAGATAATCAAGCAATGAATCAGCAAACACCTAGAGGCAAACAAAGTCAGAACCAAAAGCCAACATGGGTTTGTCAAAAACAGATCATGCCAGACAAATATTATTGCATTATTTGACATAGTGACAAAATAAGTGGACCAGTGGAGTGCTGTTGATATGATTTACTTGGACTTCAGTAAGGCATTTGATAAGTAGAGCACAAATTACTACTTGATAAGATAGAAAAATGTGGGTTAGAGAGCATTCCCACCAGATGGATTCATATCTGTCTGACCAACTGCACTCAATGTGTAGTTCTCAATGGAACAATATCTACATAGAGGGAAGTATGCAGTGGGGTACCCCAAGGCTCAATTTTAGGCCCAGTACTCTTCAACATCTTCATCAATGATTTGGATGAGGGGACAAATGAGGAACTCATCAAATTTGCAGACGACACCGAGCTGCCAGGAATAGCCAACACTCCAGAAGATAGGCTTAAGATACAGAAGGATCTTGACAGAGTTGATCATTGGGAGCTATTTAACAAAATGAAATTCAATGGTGAAAAAATTAAGATTCTACTTTTAGGCAAGAAAAACAAAATGCACAGTTATAGTATAGGTGGTACCTCGCTCAATAGTAGGAACTGTGAGAGGGATCTTGGAGTCCTAGTGGACAATCACTTAAATAAGAACCAGCAGCATGCTGCAGCTGCCAAAAAATGCCAACACATTTCTAGGCTACTTTAACAGAGGGATAGAATCAAGATCACGTGAAGTGTTAATACTATTTTATAATACCTTGGTAAGACCACACTTGTAATACTGCATCCAGTTTTGGTCGTCACAATATTAAAAAGATGTTGAGACTTTCTAGAGTGCAGAGAAGAGCAACAAAGATGATTAGGGGACTGGAGGCAAAAACATATAAAGAATGGTTGCTGGAATTGGGTATGTCTAGTTTAATAAAAAGAAGGACTAGAGGTGACATGATAGCAGTGTTCCAATATCTCAGGGGTTACCACAAAGAAGAGGGAATCAAGCTATTTTCCAAAGCACCTGAGGGCAGGACAAGCAATGGAAGGAAACTAATCAAGGAGAGAAGCAACCTAGAACTAAGAAGAAATTTCCTGACAGTTAGAACAATTAATCAGTGGAACAACTTGCCTCCAGAAGTTGTGAATACCGGATACCGGATACCAATACCGGAAGTTTTTAAGAAGAGATTGGACAATCATTTGTCTGAAATGGTATAGGGTTTCCTGCCTGAGCAGGGGGTTGGACTAGAAGTCCTTCAAGGTCCCTTCCAACTCTTCTGTTCTGTTCTAATCCCTGTTCCTATCCCTATTCTATTCAGAATATTATATTTCAGTAGGTTCTTTCACTATTTTGAATAGTATGTTAATGTCTTTAATTTATTCTATATTTTATAAATATTTTACATTTAAGCATTTAAATGCCATTCTGAAAAAAAATAAGCAACATAAAAGAATATAAAAGCACACTTTAGTTTAATGGGATTACATCACATCAACTTTCTGAAATTTAGTTTTAAGTAGACTCATGTGCAATGTAATTGTACCCTTAACATTCTACTTAGCTCAAATATGCCTTTAAAAACAAATAGTATTTTGCTTTTAATAGAATTTTGGTTCCAGTTATATTACAAAATGAATCATTCTCAAAATATTAAAAAGAGCATCATTAAGTTCACCCAAATGCTTTATCTAATCCTGCCATATGAACTATTTACTAAAGTAAACAATTAAAGTAGAAAGGCCTGCAGTCCTTTTTCTAGAGTACATGTCACAGCACTTATATCTAAAGATATTTCAGAAATCTGTCTACTTTCCATCTGTTCAATTTCTAGTAGAATAACTAACTGAAAGTTCATGTGAAAGTTCATTTGGAGTTCAAATATGTCATAGTGGGCCATTTACAAGCTAGAAGTTCATTTGAAGGTTAAAATATTTTAATTCTTATTTTTTAAAATACATTTTAAAATGTAGCTGCATTTAAAATGTTTAAATGCAGCTACTGCTTATTGAGGCAATTTTGAGCAAATAAAGCACATTTTGAGAAAATATTTAGTTTAGTTTTATGTTCTTTGAATCCTTGCCCAATAGGAGTGATATCATGCAAGGGGTATATTAAAACTGTCTTATTTAGCATCATTAATGCTTCATTGACCAAATACAGCATACATCCAGTAAAACCTTGTTTATTTAGTTATTCAATGAATATCCCATTTTTCTGCTCTGATGTGTACATGATGGAGGAACAATATTTTAAAATTACTGTATATACTTGAGTATAAGCCGACCCGAATATAAGCTGAGGCACCCAATTATACCCCCCAAAACTGGGAAAACTTATTGACTCAAGTATAAGCCAGGGGTGGGAAATGCAGCGGCTACTGATAAATTTCAAAATAAAAATAGATACCAATAAAATTACATTAATTGAGGCATCAGTAGGTTAAATGTTTTTGAATATTGATTTCAAAGAAAAACAGTAAACTAGCTCTGTAAGTGGAAAAGAGGATCAACAAAAACAAAAATCTTGTCACCATGGTGAAGAGAAGCACTTGTGAAATGAGTGACACGGTTGTTAAGAATGCTACAATGGGCATAAATGATGACCAGTCATAAGTGTGAGGACCGGTCAGAAATCACTTTTTTCAGCCCTCTGGGTAGTCCTTTTGTGCATATGGACTACTCAGAGGGCTGAAAAAGTTATTTTTGACTGGTCCTCACACTTGTGACCAGTCCTCGAACTTACGACTGTCCTCACATTTTACGTTTTTGCCTTATCTTGTCACCATGGTGAAGAGAAGCAGTTGTGAAATGAGTGACATGGTTGTTAAGAATGCTGCACGGGCATAAATGTGAGGATGGTCATAAGTGTGAGGACCGGTCAGAAGTGCGAGGACCTGTCAGAAATGACATTTTTCAGCCCTCTGAGTAGTCCCTATACACATATATCACATGACCAGCTAGCCACGCCCACCCAGTCACTGGCTTGATCTAATTTCAGGCAAGTTCAAACCTCTCCCTCTTTTTTTCTTTTTCTTTTTCTTTCTCTTTCTTTCTTTGTCTCTTCTTTCTTCTCTTTCTCTTTCTTTCTCCCTCCCTTTCTCCTTATCATCTGGCTTTCTTAGAGCTCCACTACTGATTAGCTTAGCCCAGGGGTGGGCAAATGTGACCCTTTTACAACCTGTGGACTTCAACTCCCAGAATTCCTGAGACAGCCAAGCTGGGAGAACCCACTCCTGGCTTAGCTTGAGCAAGGCTAGCTAGCAGCCAATTACAAGAAGCTCTCAATTACAATCAGCTCTCAACTCAAGCTCAGTGCACATGGGATCTCCCTAAACAGTGAGGATTTCTTTCTTTCTCCCTTTAAGCCCCCCCAGCCCGTTTTTGCTTCCAGGGGGCTACAGGGAGTCTTGCTAGGCACCCCCCTCATGCCTCTAGCAAGCCTGCCTGCCACTCTTGGGAGCCAAAAAGGGCGCGGGGGAGGGGCGCCGCACCCCCCCACGCCCCATTTTGGCTTTAGGAAGCCTCCCTGCCACTCTTGGGAGCCAAAAAAGGGAGCGGGGGAGGGGCGCCGCACCCCCCCC
>WNWU01000048.1:8364798-8404567 GCA_012654045.1 Ptyas mucosa
CCCCCCCCCCATGCCCCATTTTGGCTTTAGGAAGCCTCCCTGCCACTCTTGGGAGCCAAAAAGGGGCATGGGGGAGGGGCACCGCAGCCCCCCCATGCCCCATTTTGGCTTTAGCAAGTCTGCCAGCAACCCAGGGAGCCAAAACCGTTGCAGGAAAAAAGGCACTTTTTCGTGACTCGAATATAAGCCGAGGGGGCTTTTTTCAGCCTGAAAAACGTGCTGAAAAACTCGGCTTATATTCGAGTATATACGGTACATGAAAAAGATTAAAAAATAGTTAAAATGTATTAATCAAAAGTTTGGCAAAAGAAATATATAAGGTTTTAAATTCATAAATGTAGGCAAAAATCAATGACTTTGCAATCATAAAGCAGTACAGTGTGCAAATAAATAATTAGCAATAGCTATTAAAGTTGGCAGACCTTTTCAAATCAGTTTCTATCAATGTCAGGGAATAATATAACTCTGGTTTATTTCCTTTTATCAAACTCCTTTCTCACTGTCATTTTGAACATATATTGTTTAGGTGTTGCTCGGCCAGCCCTAGAGAATGATCTTTTCCAGATCTCTTGATCATTTTCTCACTTGATGCATGCAGAACCCACTACTGCATAATCTCTCTCCCTTCCATGCACTGTTATATTAGGGTTATTTAAAACATGTAATAAATATGCAATAATCTTGGTATAATTTAAATACTGCATATTTCTGATAGGTAGTTATGAATACATTGCATGCCTATTGATTTGGAGTTCAGAAAGTAGCAGCATTTGCTGACATTGACCACTCTCAAAATGGTAAGCAGAAATGTAGTTGGTAAAAGCACCAGGAAATCTCAAGGCTATAGGCTAGGCTAGGAAATAGATAAAATGTCCCGTAAGAAGGACTAGAAAATCATTTCAATATTGTTTACACAGTTCAAAATCACCAAGAGTTGAATTCAATTTTGGGGGAAACTTTTATTTAACTTTTCATTTAAGACTAACATTTTTTCCTCTTCCTTCCATTCCATTAACATTTGCATTGTATTATTCAGATTAAATATATACTGTCAAGGTTTAGCTTTTACTAATAATATGAAATATGCAATGAGATTTTTTTCTAATGAAAATTTTTAAAAATAAACTAAGAGTCAAGGTGAATAGGGTCAGTGGTGGGCTGCAACCTGTTTAACAACCGGTTCGGTGAGTGCGTGCTTTGCGCATGCATGCAGGCTTCGCACACGCACCTAACACGCTTACGCGCAGCATTCAAAATACAGCAATTTGAAGCTCAGCTGCTTACCTTCTAAGGCAGCCCCAGTAAGTAGAACAGCGGAGGCACGGAAATCAGCTGTGCCACGCAAGTCTGCTGAGCCAGAAAGAAGGAAATATAGGACAGGATAGAGCGGGGGGGGGGGGGCGGGGCCAGCTGATCGTCAGAACTACAGGTTCGCCTGAAGTGATCCAAAGCTGCAGCAGCCCACCACTGAATAGGACAGTGATGGCAAACTGTCATGTGGAAATGTTGCGCGCACGCTCATCAGGGCCACACTCCAGAAAAGCCAAACTTCCGGGTTCTAGTGCACATGCGTGCCCGACGATCAGCTGGCTGGCGCACATGCACTGGCCAGTTTTCGTCACTGCCATGCACGCAAGGGACAGCTGATCATTGTGCATGCATGCATGCCAGAAACCCAGAAGACAAACAGGCAAGGCCGTGCATGCCTGGCAACATGGCTTCATATGCCACTTTGGGCATGGGTGCCATAGTTTCACCATCACGGGAATAGGGTGCCTCCAGTTTAAGACTAATTTCATCACTGTTTTTAGCAAGTCATAATGAGGTGAAAATTACAACATGTGCATCATGACATACTTCTGTGCAAAGGCAAAATTATGTCATGAAGTCTGCCAGACCTATGTAAATAATAATAATTTAACCTTCTTTGTCTGATTCCCACCCATCTCAAATTCCCTGTTTTGTGCTGTTACATAAACATGAATTTAAAGTCAGTATTTACAATACTTGATTTGACACACACACATTTATATGTTGAAATGGGAAAAAGTTCCACAATGCAAGTATGTATGATGTGAAACTCACTCCACCACCAGCACTCTGCATTTATGTCAGCCTCTGCCTTTTCTACTTTGGCTGCCATAGTAACGGGAGGGGGGAGAGCTAGGGATCATGGGGGGGGGGGAAGAGAGCTGGAGGAAAGTAACGAAACTTAAAGAAACGAAACTGTATCTTTGAAGTTGGTATCGGGCAACTGTCGTGGCATTCCTGATTGATGATGCTGCCAGACGTGCTTCCACCTGACCCCTGAGAGACCTTTGGATTGGATGATTTATGATAGACAGTGGGAGGGGATGCTTTCTATATGCACTTTTCGCGCCTATTGCTTTTAGTTTCAGCTTTCCTTGGTTGCGTTCACTTCATTTTCTAGTAAAAGTACCTTTTTCTATAAACAATGGAGTCTGGGTCTTTCTTTCCTGGACTTTGAAGGAAGCACACCTGACATTAAGCTGAAACTCAAACTCCAGCCATCCCGGATAAACACAGAGGGGGCTGAAATCAAATTATGTCTGACCAGGAGGGTGAAGAAGAACAGATGGGAGCATTTGGCTCTACCATGACCTCACGTCAAGCAGAAAAGAGGGCGGCAGAATGGTTAGAAAAGGCTTGGCTGAGAGAGGAACCTGAAGAAGCTCAGTGGTCCAGAGGACTAGGAAGGTTGCCGGATCTGGGAAGGACCCCCCCCCCCCGGGAGTAACCAGCTCCAGACCCCGTAAGGGAGAGGCAGTGTGGCTGCAGGAACAAAAGGAAAGCCTCATGATGGAGCAAGCTTTACAACTCCTCCATGATGTTGAAGAGAGTCGGAAAAGCCATGAGTCTTATGGGTTCCCTGTGGGGAAGGGAGGAGACTACTCCAGGAAGGATCCAGAAGAGGCAGCCTGTGGGGGAGAAGAAGAGGAAGGTGGGGAAGAAACATCTCAGGCTTCTGGGGCCCGAATGAGGGATGCAGCAGCCCAGGGACCCCCAGCCTTGCAGGCCCCACCCCGCAGGCGCAAAAAACCAAAAATTCCCCCCCAACTGGAAAATATGATGGGAATCCGAAGACCTTGGGGCTCTTCCTGACCCAAGTATGGAACCACATGCAGGACTGGGGGGAGGACTACCCATCAGATGCAGCACGAGTGAGATGCGTTACTAACGTCTTAGAAGGGGTAGCAGCTGACTGGATGGTAGTTCTCCACAATAATAACTCCCCCCTGCTGAGAAATTACAACCAGTTTATGGGGGCCCTGAGAAGGCGGTTCAAAGACCATCTAGCTGAGCGGAAGCAGAGACTCAGAATGAAGGGTATCGAGCAGGGCCGGAGATCAGTGGCAGAATACACCCAAGAGTTTCGCGAGCTGGCACCCTACATGACAGGGTGGTCAGAAACGGCCCTACTAGAGAGTTTCAAGGATGGGCTGAATGAGGAAATACATAAAGACTGTAGAGCCTGGGCGGTCCCCGATGACTTGCAGAGTTGGTACGTAGTAGCTGAAGATGTGGCGATCGAGCTGGCCCGAAGCCGACTCCGAGGAGGCCATGCGCGAGACACGTCATCTTCCTTCTACCGCAAAGGAGCGCCCAAGACGGCTGGGGGGGAGAGCAGAATTCAAACCCAAATTGAAGCCCTTCACGTGTTTCAAATGTGGAAAGGAAGGCCATCGAGCTGCTGAATGCTTCTCCAAGCCAGTGCCAAAATCTACCGGCTCGGAACCCAAAAAGGCTGACAAAGCACCCGCAAAAGTTCGTGCAACCGCCCTGAAAGGAGAAGTCGTTGAGTTCGCGCCCCGTAAGCAGGGTGAGTTGGGAACTCTGACCACCGCAGACGACAATGGGATGGACTCCAACTCCGATGATCTGGTGAGTCATACAGAAGACCCCCTGCTTATCCCCATAGAAATAAGGGTGCCATCCACAGGGACACATGCGCAAATATTAGCCCTATTAGACTCTGGGTGCACCAGGTGCATAATTAGCCCGAAGGTGGTGGAGAAAATAGGCTTGAGGCTAAAAACACTAAAAACACCCATTACGTTCTGTCAGTTGGATGGATCGTTTGCAGGAGGGGGCCCAGCCAGCTTTATGACTGAACCCATTGAAATGCAGTTGGGGGATCACATAGAGACTCTCAGATTTAATAAATCTGAGAGTCTCTATGTGATCCCCCAACTGCAACTCCAGGCCCCTGGCATGGAGCGACCCCTCATACTTGGACTGCCCTGGCTCCGCAGATGGAACCCACGGGTGAACTGGAAGAAGGGGGTCTTGCGTATTTCCACTGGAAAATCGAGATTAGAGAGGGAAGAAGCCCCCCTGGAGGTCGGAATAAAACCCGAAAGGGCGGAAGTGGCAATAGGCCACATCGAAGGGGAGGAGAAGATTCCAAAGAAATACTGGGACCTCTGTGAAGTTTTTAGTGAAAGGGCCTCAGATGTGCTACCTCCCCACCAAGCTACGGACTGTACCATTGAAATACTCCCCAGGGTGAAGCTCCCTAAGCCTAAAATCTACCCCATGACCCCCCGAGAACTAGGGGAATTGCGAAACTTCATTGATAAAAACCTAGAACGGTGGGTTATCCAACCAGCCAGACCAAGGGTGGTAGCGCTGGTATTGTTCCAGGAAAAGAAAGATGGCTCCTTCCGTTTGGTAGTTGATTATATGCTGAACTATATGCCAAACGTTCTAAGTGTGAGTTCCACCAAAGCAAAATTGACTATCTTGGGTATCACATATCGCATGAGGGCATAGAGATGGACCCTGGGAAGGTTCGAGCTGTATTGGAATGGGCCGCGCCACACACCCGCAAACAACTACAGAGTTTCCTGGGATTTGCTAACTTCTATAGACAGTTTATCCCTTCGTTTGCCGAAATCGCGCTGCCAATAACAAATCTTTTGAAGACAAAAGGTGAAGTAAAACCAAAGCCCTCACGGGCCCTTGAATGGACTATGGACTGTCAGGCGGCATTCGAAAAGTTGAAATGGTTGTTTGCTGCTGAACCAGTCCTCAAACATCCGAACATGGAAGAACCTTTTGTAGTACCGGCTGACGCAAGCGACGTGGTCGTGGGAGCAGTACTTCTACAAAGCAACGCAGAAGGGAATTTACAACCTTGTGCTTACACGTCCCGCAAATTGTCAGAAACCGAAAGAAGATGGGCCATATGGGAAAAGGAAGCTTTTGCAGTGCGGTGGGCGTTGTTAACGTGGAGACAATTCTTTGAAGGAGCAAAGCATCCATTTGAGGTTTGGACTGACCATGAAAACCTCGAGGCATTGAAAACACCGTGTAAGTTGTCACCAAAACAAGTTCGTTTGGCCCAGCACTTCAACCGGTTTAATTTCACTCTACGCTACCTTCCTGGTGGAAAGAACTTTATGGCGGATGCACTTTCCAGATTGCCTCAATACAACAGCAACAAGAAGGAAGTGGTTTGACCCATCATCCCTTTGACACAGCTAGCAGCACCCATGACTACCAGGGCGCAGACAAAAACTGATCCAGGCCTCTTGGGCGATTTACTTCAGAAATTGCGAGAAGCCCTGAAAACTGACGAGTAGTTTCAAAACCACTCGAATGAATGTACCCTCCGTGATGAACTAGCTTGGATTGGGGCCAAACTGTATGTTCCTGCCAGTTTAAGAGTAACAGTGTTGCAGTACGCTCATGACGCCAAGGCGGCGGGGCACTTTGGATTTGTTAAAACTTTACATCTTGTTAAAAGACAATTTTGGTGGCCTGCATTCAAAAAGGACATAGAGGCATATGTAGCTAGCTGTCCAGTATGTGCCTCAGCTAAGAGACCTCCGGGAAAGCCTCCTGGTTTACTTCAGAGTGTGGCAAGGCCGAATGCCCCTTGGAAGGAGATATCCATGGATTTTATTGTTGACCTACCAGACAGTGAGGGGTGCACGGTTATTTGGGCAGTAACGGATTTGTTTTCCAAACAAGTGCATTTCATCCCGTTCTGAAATCCCTTCAGCTAAGACCCTTGCAAAATTGTTTATTCGTCATGTTTACCGATTACATGGAGCTCCAAAATGCATAATCTCAGACAAAGGTGTGCAATTTACTTCCAACTTTTGGAAGGAGTTTTTTAAGTTGATAGGCTCCGCCCAGGGGTTAAGCTCCACCCACCATCCTCAGACAAATGGGGCTTGTGAGAGAACCAATGCCATGTTAGAACAGTACCTGAGAAGTTACGTAAACTACCAGCAAGACAACTGGGTGGACCTATTGCCATTTGCGGAGGTGGCATATAATAACTCCATACATAGCAGCACCGGATTCACTCCATTTAAGGTAGCATCTGACCAAGATTTCTGGCCGAGCTACCACAGGATGACCCATAGAATCCCACTTTGATTGAGTGGATCGAACAGCTACGGGGTACTTGGGCAGTAACTCGTAAAGCTTTAGATGACGCACACCGAGCTCATAAAGCCCAAGCTGACAGAAAACGGTGCCCGGCATACGTATACAAAGTGGGTGATAGGGTTTACCTTTCCACCAGATATCTACAGACTTCCCAGAAATCAAAAAAGCTCGATCACAAATATTTGGGTCCTTTCCTGATCACTAGGCTCATTAACCCAGTCTCAGTTGAATTGGAATTGGCAAAAACTTTGAGACGAATCCACCCTGTGTTTCATGTTAGCTTGCTGAAATTAGAACACTTGTCCCCTTTGCGTCCGGACCAGGATTCTCCTCCGGTCCCCATTCTGATAGAAGGGGAACAACATTTTGAAGTTAAAAAGATCTTAGACTCTAGAAAGCACCACGATAAAGTGCAATACCTGGTGGCCTGGAAACATTTCCCATTATCTCAAGCTTAATGGGTGAATAAACGTGATGTTCGGGCGCCAAAGAAAGTACAGATGTTTCACGCCAAATATCCTGATAAACCCTGATTTCTCTGTTGTGTTGTTTTCTCTTTCCCTGCTTAGGACTAACGTCTTTTCTGCAGAGGGGCCGAATGTCAGCCTCCACCTTTTCTGCTTTGGCTGCCATAGTAATGGGAGGGGGGAGAGCTAGGGACCATGGGGGGGGGGGGAAGAGAGCTGGAGGAGAGTAACGAAACTTAAAGAAGAAACGAAACTGTATCTTTGAAGTTGGTATCGGGCAACTGTCGTGGCATTCCTGATTGATGACGCTGCCAGACGTGCTTCCACCTGACCCTGAAAGACCTTTGGATTGGATGATTTACAATGGACAGTGGGAGGGGATGCTTTCTATATGCACTTTTCGTGCCTATTGCTTTTAGTTTCAGCTTTCCTTGGTTGCGTTCACTTCATTTTCTAGTAAAAGTACCTTTTTCTATAAACAATGGAGTCTGGGTCTTTCTTTCCTGGACTTTGAAGGAAGCACACCTGACAATTTCCTTCTGCATCAAAATTTTCCATAATTCTTATCATAATTCTTCAAACCAGTGTTTCTCAACCTTAGCAACTATAAGGTGAATTCCCCAGCCAGCCTTACTTAGACAATGGGAACACTATGAATGAGTAAACCTTTTACAGAATTCTGATTCCTGTTATGACATTCACATAAAAGCATTCTTTTTCTCAAACAACAATAAAACTGTATACCACCCCTGTCATTTCCCTAGAATAATCCAATATCAGCAGACACTGACCTGCAATTTCAGTAAGGGAGACTTGAGAAAAATCACATGTGACATCTGGTAAGAGATATTCTTTAGGATTATCTATTTCATATACCAATTGTTCTGCCACAGTGCCAAAAGTCACCAGGCCTCCTGTGTTAGGTGGTTTGAATACAATAAAACTTCCATCAGAAGAAGCTTCTATTATGGGGAAACCGATGTTATGCCTAAAAGTTCAAAATATTAAAATTTAATTATATGGAAATATATCAATAATGTATTTCATGGGAATGTTTATTTGGTTAAAAAACAGTGGTAAACAAATTATCAAAATGTATACCATTTTTTTAAAAAAAGTCCTTTTAGCTCAGCTGCTTAATTTAATTATACAGACAACCAAATGATCAACTGAATAAACCAATTCGATATAGAAAAGAGACAAAAGTATCAAAGCTTAAAAAAGAGCTATAAGTATGCGAACAATATCAGTCCAAGAAAACATATACCACAATATCTTTCATGTTGCAGTAAAAGTATCCCAACAAAACAATTGGATATTAATTGCTTTTGTTGCATCTCACTTTTACACTGCAGCTTTAGTGAGATTTAATTCAAGCAAATGTATTATGGGAAAAATGTATTTTTTCCCAAGTTATCAGCCATTCTGCAATCTTTAACATTCTTTGCCCACTTCTCAGAACAATTCCTAGTCAACCTATATGAGGTTCAGTGCCTACATTTCCTACCCTTATTATATTGCACAAGTTGCAGTTAATTGAGTTATTCAGAGTCAGCCATATTGCAATCATAATGCAGTAGAGATTGCAAACACATTGCATTTCATGTAGGGGAAAGAGTTGCCAGAAAGAAGGAACAAGGACAAAATGGAGGATGTTGTCATCTATAGCAGCTTTAACAAATTGCAGCCACATCTTCATGGACATGAAGATGACAACATGACAGCTTATTAAAAATCTAAGTATGAAACATAGCAGAGATAAAATAATGCTATGCTATAATGAAACATACTAACACATTATGAGCTAGCACCAATTCACAAAACTGGCTACTGTGGGCAGATTGTAATGGCACAATTGATTTTTCAGCATTGTCAGTAACTTTTATTTAAAGATGGATCACATAAACAAGTGCCAATTGGCAAGATTTCTCATCACAAGGCATTAATTCTAAGGAGGAATAAACATAATAATATCTACCACTGCACTCTCCCAGGACCCAGCAGATTTTTCAGTCTTAACTTCTACTCCTAGTCCCATAAAAATCTTATTAGCACTAGTTTCCCAGGAGATGACATAATTAAACAAGCTCTCTATTATCTTAGCCATGCCATTGTTGAGCTGTACTACTGAATATTTTTAAGCACTCAGAGGCTTTCAGCTCCGAATATGGTGAATAAATCTCATTCCACCAAAAGCCCTCCCCAGTTTCAATATATATTTCCTTATGAAGAGCCTGAATTCTAGGTCTGTAGCTACAGAACACCTATATAGGACAAGTTGGAACTATGTTATTATAAGACTAGTGTATTTAAAGTGAAATCACATTAAAATTGTACTTAAAAGACTAAACTGGCTTATTTTCTAGCTTATTTTTAAGCAGGAAACATTCTAGTAGAATTTCTATAAGGAGATTAATATAAGCTTACTTAGTGACAAAATTATTTTTTGCAGAGATATTTTTTGCAGAGATGTTAATATGATAATAGGCTGAATAGTGTCTTTATAATGCTATCATTCAGCAATCTAAGTATTAAAATATATTACAAAAATATTCACCACCATGTATCTTACAGAACAATAAACATACCATTCTGGAACAGTATGCCAGTCAGTGAATATTCCGCCTGTACATTGAGGACCACATTCAATCAGATGACCTGCAAGACTAAAAATCACATTTGATATTTAAACAATTTTAATGAAGTGAGTTTAAAACCTTAACTTTTACTGAAAGTTTCTACTGTATAATAGCCAATGTTTATACAAAACAATCTTTATTACATCTAAATTTATATCCTTTTGAAAGAGACTTTGAAATATCATCATTATTAATTGCTTCAGGGATTTTGACCGTTGTATTATTTTAACAGTATTAAAATTAATAGTATTCGTTGAAACAAAGATATTTACCTTCCTGCTGCTAATAGGCTGAATTCATCTCTAGTCCATGCAAACTAGAAAAATGTTTAAAAATACACATTGAAATAGAATTAAATAGTGAAAAGAATGTTAAATCACAAAAGCAGAATCTGCAACAGATTTCCAAAGCTCATAAAAATTCAGCTATTTCCTAGTTTCCTCTTTTATGCATGCTCACTTGTATACAATATGAAAGAGGCATTACAGAAATACATTGTTCATGGACACCCTCCATAATCCATCCAATTTCCTTTTCCCCATTTTTATAAATTGCCTATGCAACTACTCTATGCAGTAAGCAGAGAGAAATACTCTAGTATTTTCTAGGCCTAGAAATCCATTGGAAATAATTGTATTGTCTTTCACTTAGATTGTACATTTCAGAATTAGACCAACAAAGGGAAAAGAGGAAGGTAGCACTACATATACACACTTCTCTCTCTATTTCTGTCTCTCTCTGTTTCTCTCACACACACTCAGGCATACACAGAAACAGACCTACACATATAAATATGATGATAAATGCATATACTGAAAAAAAATCTATAATAAAATTTGAACAAGTTTCTTCTCTAAATTCAGGTGTAATTACTTCATTATGGGAAGATTTAACTACTCCAAGAGTTTAATGGATAATGCTTGAAATGAATAAATTAATTAATTAATTCCTTTGAATTTCAGATCCTTACTTACAACAGGGTATTTCAATCCAATCCAAATCCTATCTATCTACCTACCTACCTACCTACCTACCCACCCACCCACCCACCCACCCAAATATCCTGCCAGACCTGTCCCACTTTAGCTTTAATATGTCATTCAGTTTCGGGGGGGGGGGGGTTGTCTTTCCAGGCTGGGTTTTTCCCCAATGTATGGGGGAGTCTAAAATGCCATGCTGCTCTCCCTTGAGATTGATTGATTGATTGATTGATTGATTGTCATATTTATAGGCCGCCCTTCTCCCAAGGGACTCAGGACGGCTCACAGGATAAAACAACCCAACCCAACAACCCAACAATAAATAGAATTAAAATGTTAAAATCCGATTTAAAACCCCAAATTCCCCAAATTAAAATGCATGGCAGATCAGGGAATTTGCTGAAAGAGCCATGTCTTTAGGTCAGTGCGGAAGGTGCGGAGGTCGGGGGCTGTCTGGAGCCCAGTGGGTAAACCATTCCAGAGGGTCGGTGCGACCACAGAGAACGCCCTCATCTTGGGGGCCGCCAGCCAACACTGTCTGGCCGATGGGACACGGAGGAGGGCAGTCCTATGTGAGCGCACTGGGTGGTGGGAGGCCAGTAGGAGGTAGTCCTGCAAGTACCCCGGGCCCATGCCATGAAGGGCTTTATAGGTGAGCACCAGCACCTTGAAGCGGATCCGGAGGACCACCAGCAACCAGTGCAGCTCGCACAACAATGGTGTTATATGGGAGTAATGGGAAGCACCTGTAACTACCTGCGCGGCTGCATTCTGGACCAGTTGGAGCCTCTGGGTGCACCCCAAGGGCAGCCCCATGGAGAGGGCATTGCAGCAATCCAGCCAAGAAATAATGAGAGCACGTGTGACCATACGGAGGGCATCCCTGTCTAGGAAAGGGCATAACTGGCGCACCAGGCGAACCTGTGCAAAAGCCCCCCTTGTCACGGCCGTCAGATGGTCCACCAAGGACAGCCGTGAATCAAGGAGGACACCAAGATTACGAACCCTTTCCGAGGAAGCCAAGCACTCCCCTCCCATCAGAAGCGATGGGGATACTAGAACATGAGATGCCGGCATCCACAGCCACTCTGTCTTGGACGGGTTGAGTCTGAGCCTGTTCCTACCCATCCAGACCCGCACTGCCTCTAGGTACTTAGACATCACGGAAAGGGCATCCCTGGGTTGATCCAGGGTGGAGATGTAAAGTTGGGTATCATCAGCATACTGATGATACCTCACCCCGAAACTACGAATGATCTCACCCAGCGGCTTCATGTAGATGTTAAAGAGCAGGGGGGAGAGAACCGACCCCTTCGGCACCCCACAAGTGAGGGGCCTCAGGGAGGATCCCTGACCCTGCGCCCGGACAAACTGTGTATGGGTCGAGAGGTAGGAGAAACACTGTAAAGCAGTGCCCCCCACCCCTAACCCCCTGAGTGGTTGCAGTAAGATACCATGGTCGATGGTATCAAAAGCTGCTGAGAGGTCAAGTAGCACCAGGATGGAGGAATAACCTCCATCCCGGGCCCACCAGAGATCACTCACCAGGGCAACCAATGCTGTTTCCGTACTGTGTTCTGAAGCCTGATTGGTATGGGTCTAGATAATCACTTCCTCCAGGAATTTCGGGAGTTGGTACACCACCACAGACTCAACAACCTTCGCTATAAAGCGAAGGTTGGAGACAGGACAAAAGTTGTTCAGGAAGGCTGGATCCAGGGCAGGCTTCTTGAGGAGGGGACGAACCACCGCCTCCTTAAGTAGGGCAGGAAAGACCCCCATCTCTCAATGAAGCATTGATAATCACCCGGATCCAGTCTCCAGTCACCTCTCTGATTGCCGCAACAAGCCAGGAGGGACAAGGGAAAGGGAGGAGGTTTGTCCAACTGTCCTGTTGGTAATTAATATAGCATCTGAGGTACTGCTCCAGGATGCCATTGATCTATTCATACTCCTTGTTAGTAGTCAGATGTTGAGAGGAGCTGAGCTCCTGAGTAGTCCCCAAAAGTTTTAGGAACTCCTGCCAAAGCCACAAAGTGAATTGGACTCCATGATCTAAGATTATTCTTTCTGGAACACTTTGCAGCCAATATATGTGTTGCATGAATAGTTTAGCCAAAGCGTGTGCTGAGGGGATTTTTTGACAAGGTATAAAGTGCACTTGCTTGGAGAACAGATCAGATATTACCCAAATCACTGTATTCCCAGAGCTTTCGGGCAATTCTACAATAAAGTCCATTGATATCTCTTTCCATGGAGCTTTGGGCTTTGCTATTTGCTGGAGAAGCCCGGGTATTTTCCCTTGTCACCTCTTGGCAGAGGCACAAATGGGGCAGTTAGCCACATAGCTCTCTATATCCTTTTTCAGTGATGGCCACCAAAATTGCCACTTGATTAGGTTCAGGTTTTTTACAAAGCCAAACTGCCCCACCACTTCTGAGTGGCTTTTTTGTAGAATCATTAATCGTTGGTTTTGTGGGACATATAATTTAGCTTCCACCCAAGCTAGACCAGCTTGCACTGTACAATCTCCTTTGTGCATTTGGAACTATTTGTCCTCCTCCAAAGCTGCCTTTAGGGTACCCTTTAATTCATCAGCTAGTTGAGTTTTCATTTTGGCTTGTGCCCGGCTGGAGCTGCAAGTTGCCTGGATGAGATGACCAGTTTAATTAACTCTGGCTTTAAACTATTGTATTGTGGCAGCTTGGGTACCTCCCTCCTGGGAAGTACCTTAACGTGAAATTGAATCAGTTAAAGTACTAGGCTCACTGAGCCTGTTTGGGTGATAGTCTCTAGGGCTTTTTAAGGCTTCTGCATTTTTATGGTCAGTTCATTCTTCCCTCCTTCTAGAAAATGCCTCCAAGTTAGGAGTGTCCAGTGCACTGCTTCCTTCTTTCAGACTGCCCAACTCTGCTCCATCTCATTTAGCTTTTTAGAAGTATAGGTTCATGGCTACAGGATCCCTTGCTCATTTTCCTGTAAAAGCACCATGCCCTCTGTGACATCATTGGCATCAGCCTGAATGACAAAGGGGGTGTTAGTGTCTGGGTGTTTCAGCACTGGCTCTGCTGTGAACAAGCGCTAAGCTTTTCGAATGCAGCCTGCATTCCATAATCCATTTAAGTGGCTGACCGGGTTTGGGTTTCCCCTCCCTTTTTATCTTTAGCAGGTTGGTGATGGCAAGGGCTATCTGGGCAAACAAGAGAATGAATAGTAGAAGTTAGTAAATCCCAGGACTCTTTGTAGTTGCGTGTTGGAAAAAGCCCACTCTAGCACTGCTCACACCCTTTTGGGGTTCATCTCTATCCCCGCATGGGAGATGCAGTAGCCCAGATAATCTGATAGAATCTGCATTTGGACAGCTTAGCATATTGTTTGGCTGCTTGAAGCTTCTTGAGCACAGCTTTAACTAGTGTTACGTGTACTGCCATTGTTTCAGTATAGATTAAAATGTCATTCAGGTAAACTAACACCCCCTTGTACAGGTGTTTCTGCAACACTTTATTATTAGCTGCATAAACATAGCAGGGGTCCCTTGCAGTTCAAAAGGGAGGACTCAGAAGTATCCTAAGGGGCAATTGAAAGCCATTTTCCACTCACCCCTTCTTTGATCCTCATTCGGTAGTATACCTCCCACAAATCCAACTTGGTGAAGACCTTTTCTTTGGCCAAATGGGCTAGCATGTCCTTCATGAGGAGGAGTGGATAAATTTTTCTATACACACAACATTAAGCCCATGATAGTCGATGCATAGACAAAAAGACCTGTCCTTTTCCCTAAATAGTACTAGGGCAGCCCCCTCTGTCTGGCAGATTGGATGAATCCACACTTCAGGTTTTTGTCTATAATAATCTACAATTCCTCCACTTCCCTAAGGGTCATGGAATACAATTTTGGTTTGGGCAGTTTGGCCTCCAGTAGGATTTCTATGGAACAGTCAGTTGGCCAGTGGGATGAGAGTGCATCTGATCCCTTCTCACTGAAAATCCCAGTATTTCTTGGGAATCCGAGGGTCACCCTGGGGCTGATCTTTGGCAGCTACTCCCACCTTCCCTTTCGGTTTCACCTGCTGGAGCTTCAGGATAAGTTTTTGACAGCCCTTTCCTCCTCCCCTTTCACAGTCGGCAAGCCGGATTTTTAGCAGCCCCCAGGGGTTCCATTTCTGGAACCAAGACAGTCCTAACACAAGGGGCCTTTCCATTCCAGGGGCTATGATGAAGCTCAGTGTCTCGGTGTGTGCACCTATCCTCATTGTAATTGGTTCAGTGGTTGCTGCCCCCCCCCCATCACTGCCATCCAGCTGCCAAAAAGCTATGGGCACTTTAAGCTGTTTGAGTCTCATGCCGTTTCTTGACCAGGGCAGGGATGACCAGGCATCTGATACACCACAAGCCCAGTAGAAATACTAGGCTCCCTTTCACCCTGAGGATTGAACCACCAATTCTATAGGGATGATCACTGGGTTGACTGGGCAACTTACCAAGATATCATCATTGTAGTCTGACTTGCTTTTCACTGGACTGCCAACCAGGTCAGTCAGAGTTCTCCTGCCCTCTTTGGGGGATGGCGTGAACCAGTGGTGGAATTCAAATTTTTTTACTAGTGGGTCTCTGAGTGTGGCTTGGTGGTCGTGGTGTGGCTTGGTGGGCATGACTTGGTGGGCATGGCGTGGGAAGGATACTGCAAAATCTCCATTCCCACCCCACTCCAGGGGAAGGATACTGCAAAATCTCCATTCCCATCCCACTCCAGGGGAAGGATACTGCAAAATATCTATTCCCACCCCATTCCTGGGGGAAGGATATTGCAAAATCTCCATTCCCACCACACTCTGGGGCCAGCCAGAGGTGGTATTTGCCAGTTCTCCGAACTACTCAAAATTTCACTGTTCTGGTTTTGCTGGTTTTTTGGCAGGATCCAGAGTCACCTTCTGGGCTGGGCATGCAGCTCGGTAGTCGGCAGCTCGGTGCCCCTCCTTTGACATCTGAAGCAGCCAGTGAATCATCCGCATGAGTTCTGTTCACGTAGTGCCAGTTTTGGGGACTCTTTTTTTTCAGGGGGGGAACGACTTCACCATCCATGGCTTGGATAGTATTTAGATCGAGCCAGGTCAATTTCCACTTCCTCTGCTAGGACATACCAGCCATGAAGGGTATATAGGGGGTGCCTCTAGAAATGCAGGTGTTGGGAGATGTTCTCACTTAGCCCATCTTGGAAGCATCCAATCAAGATGTCTTCTAGCCAGTCAGTCGGCAGACCAAGTCGCAAAAGTCCTGGGTGTACACGGCCATGCCCCTGTGCCCTTGGCTGAGGTCTTTATGCAACTTCTAGCTTTGCAATTGGCTAGTGGGTCTTTGAAGCACTTCTGAAGTGCAGCCATGAAGTGTCAAAGTTTCTCAGCTCCAGGCATCATCGTTGTGAATGGTGACCATCCATTCAGCTGTGACCTCCTCTAGCACCAGGGTCATGCGCTGTACTTTAGCCCTTTTGGTGGCTATTTCCTGACCAGACTCCTGCATGTATATCCAAACTTATGCCAGGAAGAATCCCAATTGCTTGGGGTCTCCATTGAACTTTACTACCAGGGCTGGTGCCTTGCATCCTCTCTGACTTGCTGATGCTGCTTCTGCAGCCAGTGGAGGCTAAGCTGTGGAACCATGCGCTGGGGGGGTTGTGGTTGCTTAGGAGCTTGCTGTTGCTGCCATTGTGGTGGCAGAGGTAGTTTCCCTCTCACTTGCCATGGCTGGAATCAGCAGGTCAGCCACTCGGGCTAGGTTTCTTGAGCGTTGAGACTAACAAAAAGTCCCTCTGGAACTCTATGGCTTGCTCCAACATCCAGTCCTCTCATTCTGGCTCGCCTGCACTCAATTCTTCCTCCAGTTCCTCCAGCTCCAGTCAGGTCTCTCAACAGTGGCCCGCACAGCCCCCATGGGTGAATGTAACTCCCATGGGGTTCTCTTCCCATTCTTCCTTTTTCCTGACCCCAAGGGACCATTGGGAACTTGGTGAGTCATTCACTCCCAGCCATCTGGATAGATCTAGCCCCCCAGGATGTGGTTTTGAGGATGCTTCCCCCCGCCCCCAGGCCAAGATCTTTTCCTGGTTGCTCTTTGAGCCAACATCATTTGCATGGTCCTCATGATAGAACCAGTTTCCTCTCCAGATTGACCACAACTGCAGAGCTGGCTTAATGTCAGATCTGCTCCAATCCGATCCCTTAGGAAAGAAAAGCCTTCAACTCCATTTGGTTAAAGCAAAGGGTTCGTTTACTAAGGATGTTGGTTGCAATAAAGTCAAGCCAGATCTGAAATTTACTGCGCTTGCTAGATAACAAAAATAAGGTGCAGGTTTGCTTCCAGCCCATCCCTCCTCCTGTGACCAGTCTGTTTCCAGCCAATTGGAGCTCGCCAAGATATTTTGAGAACTCTGAGATATTGGGGGATAATCTGCACATTTCTCACGGTACCTGGCCATGGGATGCTGGTACAAACAGGATCCAGCTGTCCTGGTCCATATCACCTGTCATTTCCCCCATTCCAATTTTCTATCACATATACACAAAGTTTATTGCCCTTTCATCCTTCACCCCTTCTACTTTCGATGGCAGGATGCCTATGAGGCCCCAAGCTGAGCTAGACAGAGCTGACAACATCCATCCATCCATCCATCCATCCATCCATCCATCCATCGACCGACCGACCGACTTCCAAATATCCTTAAAACAGGATCCAGTGCAAAACTTTTCAAATCTAACTTGTTAATATTAAGCACGTGGTTTCTAAGTCAAAAAGAACCCCCTTAATTTAAACATATTTTGGGTTGTTTTTTCTTAAGTTGACCATTTCTGCCATCTTGTGGTGGACTGAATTGTTTGCAAGTTGTAGTTAAAGAAATTCAGATGAAAGAAAAGTTAACAATGCTGTATTATTTTGAAAAGCAACACATATTTGTAAAATATAGAATGGGAAGCAGCATTAGTAAAAATCTCTCTTTGAAATTAACTGGATTTTCTTGGTCAAAAGAAAAAGAACAATGCATGCCATATTTTTTTTGTAAACTATAAGAAACGTGTCACAGTCACAATCTTAAAAGTTTTCTGTATTTCAGAATCTAAATTCATAGTTGCATCAGTGTAAGAAATCTAAATTAATCAAATTTCAGTTTATCATATGCTTAACTATTTCTTAACAGATGTATATTTAATTTAGAGTAAAGCTATTACAGAAAACTAATCTATGTATATGTAAATATTTCCATACATATTACTATGGGACTTCAGTTGTGTTTGGTTTACTTCTCTTTTAAATATAGGAAAGATGGATATTATGAAATTTCATTCTGACTTGAAATGTGAGTAACAATTCCTAGTTCTGCAATTAACAAATAATATGGGTAGAGGTAGTCCTCGACTTACAACAGTTTGTTTAGTGACTGTTCAAAGTTACAACAGCACTGAAACGAAGAGTCTCATGACTGTTTTTCACATTTATGACCACTGCAGCACCCCCACGGTCACATGATCAAAATTCAGATGCTTGGCAACTGGCTTATATGTATGACTTGCAATCACCATAAATATTGAGCTAGTTGCCAAGCATCTGAATTTTGATCATATGATTTTGTGGCATTCTGACAAGCAAAGTCAATGGGGAAGCCAGATTCACTTAACAACCATGTTACTAACTTAACAACTACAATGATTCACTTAACAACTATGGCAAGAAAGATTGTAAAATGGGGCAAAACTCATTCAACAACTATCTTGCTTAGCAATGAAAATTTTGGGCTCAATTGTGGTCATAAATCAAGGACTACCTATACTACCAATACAGCATCTGCAGAAGCAAATATCCCATAAAAATGCCTGGCCCTTAAATCTTGTAAGACTTGCACTGGGAAGAAACTGCCCTAAGAAAATGAAATTACACTAAGAGGAGAACATTAGTTTCTGCCTTATGATAAGAATTAGCAGCAGAAAGGTGCCAGAATGTTATAGGGTGGAACAAATAAATATGTCAATATGTATTTGGGGCTTGGGTTGGGAGGAAGGATAAGTGTGATCTGAAGAAGGGAAGGGAAATTTACATCCTATGTAGTGTATGTGCTAGCTTTGTTGCAGGTATTATTGTGGATTCTTATGGTTGGGATAAGTGGTAGCTGTGTGAAAGAAGATGTGTGATTTTTCTGAAGGGAAAGACAAGTCAAGTCATACTTATTATACTAGGAAGACTGAATGCTGCATTATAATGAAAACACACTGGTTTCAACAGCTGTAGAAAAAACAGTTGGAATTGTATAAAAATTCATAAAAATGAATACAGGTAGTCTTCAACTTACAACAGTTCATTTAGTGACCAAAGTTACAACAGTACTGAAAAAGAAGACTTATGACTATTTTTCACACTTATGACCGTTGCAGCATCCCCATGGTCATGTGATTGACATTCAAATGCTTAACAACTAGTTCATATTTATGATGGTTGCACTGTCCTGGGGTCATGTGATAATCTTTTGTGACCTTCTGACAAGCAAAGTCAATGGGGAAACCAGATTCGCTTAACAACCGTGTTACTAATTTAACACAGTTAAATTAGTGCAGTGATTCACAAAGAGCCTTGGATACTACAGTGGTCTAAAGCCCTGTTATTAACATCAGCTGCCTGCAATTATTGCAGGTTCAAATCTCACCAAGGCTCAAGGTTGACTCAGCCTTCCATCCTTTCTAAGGTAGGTAAATTGAGGACCCAGTTTGTGGGGGCAATAAGCTGACTTTGTATAAATATACAAAAGTATGAAGGCTATTGCTTAGCGCATTGTAAGCCGCCCTGAGTCTTCGGAGAAGGGCGGCATATAAATCAAATTAAAAACAAACAAACAAACAAACAAATGTGGCAAGAAAAGTTATAAAATGAGCAAAACTCACTTAGCAATCTAAATTCTGGGCTCAATTGTGATTGTAAGTCAAAGATTACCTTGTATTTAGTCTGGTAAAATGGCTAGTAGAAAAAGAAATTATTTTTAAAAATATTGATCCACACTTACAGAATGAATTAGTGGTCCCAACACAAGGCTACTATCAACACATCTTCCAATCACCACAATATCTGCTCCTTGATCAAGAGCTCTGCTGATTGGTGTTGCGCTGAAGAAACAATTTAGACTTAGACTTAGAATAACTTTGTCATTTTAAATGTATCAGCATACGTTAAAATGAAATTTTGTTGCATACAGCTCTCAAAGGGTCACCACCTCCAATATACACTATACAAACATGACAAAATAAATAAAAAAGTTTGATTATACCCACATACCCTCATATATTATATGACACAGAGAAACAACAGTCTAGTTCAGATGTATACATGTACATGGTGAGAAAAATGAATCTTGCGAGTTTACCAGATGGATGGCATAGGGAACAAAGCTGTTACAGAATCTGGTAGTGTTATAGAATCTGCTAGAAATACTTCAAAACCTCCTCCCAGAGGGGAACAACAGAAACAGATCGTAAAGTGGGTATGTGGGGTCTCTAACAATGCTTCAAGCTCTAAGCACATAGCGCTTATAAGCAGTATCCTGAATACTACTTATAGGAATATAGGTAGTGAGTTTCCTATAATTTTCTCAGTTGACTTTCCGACTCTCTGTATGGACCTTCTATCTGAGGCACTGCCACCACCAAGCCAAACAGTGATGAAATTCAATTCCAAACACTCTCATTCGTGCCTCTGTAAAAAATGGTCAGGACAGAAGGAGAAAGATGTGCTCTTCTCATCCAACGCAGAAAATGCAGATGCTGGTTTGCATGCTTCACTAAGGATGATGTGTGGAGAGACCAAATCAAATTGTTATATTACTCATTAAAATCTTAGATAGCCTGACTGATTCTAGCTGCCAAAAATAGAAAAAAATACTGCAGTTTCTAGTTGCCGTTGACAAAACAAATACAGTAAAGGGCTCTTCTCCAGGAGAGAGCTTTGCAAATGCAAAAGCTTTCCCTGCTGGGCAGTCTTCATTTACAAGGTAAAACATCCAGTCATTCAGCCAGGACAGGACAAAAAAGGAGCAATCATGAGTCATGTACATGCTTTTTCTCAGGAAAAAAAGTCTTATTTTTAAACTTCAAGTATCAAATGGATGGAAGAACTGAAGAAAGCAAGCCAAACCAACCAATACAGATACCTCTTTGCAACAAATGGCACTAGGGACTGTGACAAAAATTCCTAAGGCTGTGAACAGACCATGCAGACACACTAGAGCTCAATAATCAGCCCAATCATCATAACATCTTTGTATTTCAAGCAAACCTTGGACAGCACCAACAGGACTAAATATCTAAAGTGAGTGTGTTAAATGCTTCAGAAAGAGTGACTTTATAGATGATAACCAAAGCAAGCTGTATTAAAAAATATTTAATCAAGCATCTCTAGTTTTCTCAAAATGTCTATTACAGTATATATTTCTTCTTTTCAGTTTGACTATTATAGCATTACTACTTAGTGTCTGTGCAAAATTTGTAGTGAATGTATCATAGTTCCTTGCTCTTTACACTGGAGATTGCATGCATTTCATTAAGTAATACCTCACAAATTAAAACAATATGGAATATATTTTTTAGTTGGCTCAAAAATTAAAAGTATCTATCCAGTGCAATAATTTTCTTACTTTCTTCTCCTACATCTGGGAACCAATGACACAACAATGAATCTGAAAACAATAACAAGAGATTACGAACAACTAGGGAAGAAAGGTAAAGATTAGGAGCACAAGTGGTATTTTCATCTATACTTCCAACAAAAGGCCAACATCCAACAAGGGAGCAAAGGATTTTAGAAAAGAACCACTGGGTTAAAAACTGGTGTGGTCAACAAAACTTCAGCTTCCTAAATCATGGTCTACATTACCTAGATCAGGGCTGTCAAACTCCTGACCCATGATGCTTCACATGCTGGCCATGCCCATGCCCAGTTTAGCGAAGGGGGAAAAATTCCCGCTATATCACGTGACTCCACCGTGATGAAGTGAGCTTGACACCCCTGACCTAGATGAACGGTTACTGGCAAGGGATTGACTGCACCTCACAAGAACTGGAAACAATATAATCAGAACACAACTGGCTCATCTTATCAAAAGGGCTTTAAACTAAAATTGAGGAGGGAGGAGGGCCAATCTTCACAACCTACAGAACCTAATTCCAAGTAAAAACCACTAGATAACCAATCACATAAGGAGGAAGCAAAGAGAAAAAAGAAATTTTAAAAAAAGAAAAACATAATGAAATAGAGTGATGGAAAGGATGTAAAATCCCAGTTACAAAGTAGGAGATATAAGAAACATACTCAAGACCAACAAAGGACTCAAATACCTATACATTAATGCTCAAAGTTTAGGGAACAAACAGGGTGAACTTGAAATATTAGTACATGAAGACAGATATGATATAGTTGCCATTACTGAAACTTGGTGGGATGAAACTCCTCACTGGAATATACTGATGGAAGGATACAAACTATTCAAAAGAAACAGACCTAACAAAAGAGGACATGGATTTGTATTATATATAAAAGATAACTACATCTCTACAGAAATGCACAAAACCAAGGATGAAAACCTCCTAGAATCCATATGGGTCAATATAAAAAAAGGGGGGGGGAAATGACATTGCTATAGGCATATACTGCAGGCCACCCAACCAAGTAGAAGAAATATATCAACTCTTTGCTAACCAATTAACAAATTTTATGTAGGCAACATAGAACAGTAATAATGGGCGACCTTAACGACCCTGATATCAACTGGGAGACAAACTCTGCAACAAGTGGGAGAGCAAACAGATTCCTAACCAATTTAACTGACAACTTTGTCATCCAAAAGGCAGATGAATGAACTAGAGGAAAAACTATACTGGACCTAATTCTTACTAATAGAGAAGAAGTTATAGAGGGAGTTGAAGTTGCCGGAACCTTGGGTGAGAGCGACCACGTCATACTGGAATTCAATATAATGCAAACACAAGCAATAGAATATAATCCAATCAGTGTCTTAAACTTTAAAAGAACTGATTATAACAAACTCAGAGAGATCCTAAACAAAATTTTATGGATAAAAATCCTAAAGGGTAAAACAACTAAAGAAGCATGGGAGAAGGCAGGGCTGACTTCGCGGTGATACGACGTGCCTCACAGAAAGTTCCGTGGAACCGTCAAAATCCTAGCTGCCGGGTGGTCCTAATTGGACCTAAATCGCCCCAAAGGGGCAATGAACGAAGAGAGCACACTCCGCTGATCTCAGGGAGCCCACAATCTCCCCGATTGATCCAGAGAAGGCTCTCTAAACTGACAGCAGGGAAGGCGGCCATTGCGTGCTGCGCCAAAGCTGGGACAGGCACAGGAAGAAGTGAGAAGATGGGAAAAAGGTGTGATCGATCTGGGTGAGAGATTTCCAGTGCTGGACTTTTAATTTTAATAGAAGAAAGAGCCACCTGGGGAATAATGGAGTGAAAGTGTGACCCAAAAGAGGAGGTGGAATTGGTTGCTTTTTTCTATTCCACCTCCAGAAGAAAAGCGGCGAGGAGAGCTTTTAGAGCCATTATTGAAATAGGAAATTGGCTTAAAGGACTTGTTGATAGAGCATAGTTAGAAAACCGGACTGGGTATTTTAACTTTTAAATTTGAAACTACTGGACATTATGAAAACTGATTATATGGATATTTTTTCTTTATAATTATTGCATTTAACAACTTGCATTGGAATATACAGTTAAAGTAGGAAGCAAGAGAGAAGCAGAGCAACAGTGCCATCTATAGGCAAAAGTGAAAATTGGAAGACATAAAAGGGGAAAACATACACATAGACAAATAACCTTGAGAGCCTGTGAATACTACGATAAGAAGTTGTTTTGGCTGAAGAACTAAGATAGAGAGCGGAACACTGAAAATTCTTTTTCTAAATAGTGTAGCTCTTGGAACTTAAATGGGAAAAAACCAGACAAAGCAAACAGAAGCTGAACAGTAAAAGAATTCCTTTCTCTTGGATTGGGCTTTTCTTTTTTTTTCTTTACTATTGGATACAAATAACTGGTGGTTGTATTTTTGGGTCTGGTGGGCCAATTTGGATTACAATTTGCTATTTTGGTAACTCCTTTCCTTGTGATAAATTGGATTAGGGTTTGAAGAACCTGAAGAAAAGAAGGATTCTACAAATTGGTAAGTTTTGGAATTGGATTACAAGTTATATTTTTCTCTCTCCCTTGGATTTTAACTGAACTGTACCTCTTATTTTTGGTGGATTACAAATACCAAAATATTTCAACATGAAGAAAACAACTTCAGCACCATCTTCAGCATCATCGTCTGCAGCTTCAAGTCCTGCTGGTCAGAGGACTCTGGAAGCCATGCTACAGCAAGAGAAGACCAACATTATGCAAGCAGAATTAAAAACCATGTTACAAGCCCTTCATGAGGACATGAAGGAAAGAATAGGGAAAGTAGAAGAGAAAATAGAGAAAGTAGAAGAAAAATTAGAGAATTTTCAACAAATGATGGTGAAAAATGAACAACGTATACAAAAAGTAGAAGAGAAAGCTGAATCAACAGAAAAAAGAGTGGGAGAGCTTGATTATACACTTACATTGGCAGACCAAAATAAAGAAAAAATAATATCTTTAGAGATGGATAGGGCAGATTATTATTTGAGATTTCAAAACATGGAAGAAGAAAAGGGAGAAAACTTAGCGGAAAAAAAATTGCCCAAGATCAATGAAATATTTAGAGTGCATAATAGATACGCGATAAGAAATAGACTTCATAGAAAGCTCTATGTGAGATTCACTAAGAAAGCAATAAAAACAGAGATTTTGCAGAGGGTGAGAGATGATCCCTTGAAATATAAAGGGAAAGAAATAGTAGTTTTAAAACAAATTGTTGAGTCCAATCCTCAATCGCCTCCATGGAGTACCTCGACATATCATCTCAGATAGAGGGGTTCAATTTACCACCAAATTCCGGTGTGATTTCATCCGGCTGATCGGCTCCACCCAGGGGCTAAGCTCTGTATTCCATCCTAGCACCAATGGAGCGGCTGAAAGAGTTAACGCCATGATCGAACGTTACTTGAAATGCTACGTTGACTACCAACAGAAAACCTGAGCTAGCCTCCTTCCCTTTGTGGAGGTGGCGCATAATAATGCAGTTCATGGGAGTACTGGATTCACCCCCTTTTGGATAGTTAACGGGATCGAATTCATAGCCATACCTGAGTGGAGCAATGACCCCCAAAACCCCGAAAGAGTGGGCTGATACAATGGCTGATACAATACCTGATGTCTGGGGTTCAGTCAAAAAGGCATAACGGAAAGCAGTTGAAACAAGCCAACAAAAAACGGGTAATGCCAAAACTTTTTACGATTGGGGATTTGGTATACTCTCAACCAAATATATCAAATTAAGGGTGCCCTGCAAAAAATTAGGACCAAAATACCTGGGCCCATTCCTGATTATTTGAGTAATCAACCCTGTAACAGTAAAATTGAAGCTCCCATCCCTTCTGGGCCGCATACACCCCATATTTCATAGCAGTTTGCTGAAGCCCATAGAATCCCATAAAATGAGACCCATACCAAGCCTTCCCGGAGCCGTGGGAAGGGATCACTATGAAAAAGACAGCATTCTTTTTTTTTTAATTAAAAAGTTTTACAAATTATACAAAACATTTTCTCCCCTCCCCCTCCCCCCCTCCCCAACCCACTCCCCCCTCTTTCCCCACCTCCCCCCTCCCATCCCCCTTCCCTCCCCCCGTCCCTTGGCTTCCCAGGACTAGCTCAGGGCATAACATTTACAAACTTAATGCTATAATTAACTAACAATATAATAAAACATTATTAACCTTGATCTTTAACTCCTATACATAAAACAACTATATTCTCAATACTATAACAATTTATACGAAATATTTCATTCATAAGCTAATTGAAATTTCTTAGTCTGGTATTTGCTTTGTATATAATCTATCCATCTTCTCCATTCCTTTATATATCTTTCATTTGAATAGTCTTTAAGATATGCAGAGATTTTTGCCATCTCTGCCAAATGCACTACTTTTAATGTCCATTCTTGAATTGTAGGTACATCTTGCTTCTTCCAGTATTGTGCCACCAGTAGTCTTGCAGCTGTTATTAAATTCAAAATCATCTTTATTTCTATTCCAGTACAATCTGTTATAATTCCCAACAAAAAAAAACTGTGGCGTAAATTTAATCTTTTTCTTTAATATATTTTGAATTATCCACCAGATTCTTACCCAGAACGCCTTAATTTTTTTACAGGTCCACCATATATGATAATACGTGGCGTCCTGACTCTCACATCTCCAACATTTCGGCTGGAAATTTGGATACATACAAGCTAATTTTTTTGGATCTAAATGCCATCTATAAAACATTTTGTAAAAATTT
Organism: Ptyas mucosa; assembly: GCA_012654045.1. Taxonomy (NCBI): domain Eukaryota; kingdom Metazoa; phylum Chordata; class Lepidosauria; order Squamata; family Colubridae; genus Ptyas; species Ptyas mucosa. The sequence goes on from WNWU01000048.1 coordinate 8,390,760, forward strand.
TCTCTTAAATTTTGAGCTTGCGTAAATTTTACATTTCTTACCTATATATTTTCCCACGTATCCAACGTTATTATTTCCCCTATATTTTGTGCCCACTTTATCATACAATCCTTAAATAATTCTGTCTCGGAGTCTATTTCCAATAATACATACAATAATAATAATATATAACTTTTTTATATGCATTTGGCTCTGGTCTCTTATCTGCCTGATCAAATTCTCTTCATACTGCAAAATACCCTTTTTTTGGTCCTCTTTCCATCTGGCCTGTAGCTGGCCATATTGAAACCAAGTTTTAATTATTCCTTCTTCTTTTAATTGTTGAACAGTGTTAAGGATATTGATGTTGTTTTACCAACCAGCAGAGTAACTGCACAAGGAAACGTTGAGAGCAATGAATAAGAAAACTGGTTTAGCAAAAGTGTACTTTATCGTAGGAAAAAGCAGTAGCGTAGTCATAAACAAATCCCAAGTCTTCACCAATAAATCAGTCCAGTAAATCAGTCCACACAACTCACTCTGGTTAACAAACCACGATGGTAGCAGATCCATCAACAGATAGCAACTCCTTCACAATAGCAGCTCATAGCAGTTCAGTCACAATAGCAGTTCATAGCAGCAGCAGCAGTTCATAGCAGCAGCAGTTCATAGCAGCAGCAGCAATTGACCAGGTTACAATACTTTGTTTAAATATATTCCCAACTAGTCATTATCCCATTACAGCATGACTCAGCAAGAATGTAACATTTACAGCTTAAAGTTACAGTATATATATATTGCCTGGACAACTGGTTCTAACATTATATATACCATATAGAATCCTAACAAACAGTTTTTAAACGATAAACATTTCCTTCCTTATCCAAAAGTTGCTCATACGTAATCCCATCTTGCTTTTGTTCTATATTCATATTTTCAATGGCGTGTCTGGGTATTGTCCAAATTGGAATTTTATCATTTAGCTTATAACAATATTTCTTCCAGACACGTAACAAAGAACTTCTCAATATATGACTTTTAAAAGTAGTGTCTACCTTTTTATCATAAAGTAAATATGCATGCCAGCCAAAAACCAGGCCATATCCTTCAACATTTAATATCCTTTCTTCTGTTGAGTTAATCCAATCACTAACTAATGATAGTACAGCTGCCTCATAATAAAGCCCTAAATTGGGCAATTTAAGTCCTCCTCTTTCTCGAGTATCCTGCATTATTTTTTGCTTAACTCGAGGTTTTTTCCCTGCCCATACAAAAGTATTTATACTTTTTTGCCACTCTTCCAGATTTTTATCAACTTTAAGTATTGGAATTGTTTGAAAGAGGAACAAAACCTTGGTAAAAGATTCATTTTTATGGCAGCTATCCTTCCTAACAGTGACAATTGCAATTTCCGCCAACTCTGAATCTCTAATTGCATCTTTTGCCACAATAATTCGTAATTGTGATGATATAATTTCGAATTAGTTGTCAGGATATTTATACCTAAATACCTGACCTTTTTAACTACTTCAAATCCTGTTTCAATCCCCATCTCTTGTTTTTGTTTAACAGTCATATTTTTGGCTATTATCTTTGTTTTGGCTGCATTTATTTTGAAACCTGATATTAATCCATAGTCTTTAATTGTATCCATTAATACTTTAACAGATTGTAATGGTTGGGTTAAGGTAACAACCAGGTCGTCTGCGAATGCACGTAGTTTATATTCATGTTGTCTAATCTGAATTCCCTTTATTCCCTCTAAATCTCGTATATTATTCAGCAATATTTCCAATGATAAAATAAATAATAAAGGAGACAAGGGCATCCTTGCCGAGTACCTTTTTCTATTAAAAAATTATCAGTTAAGCCTCCATTAACTATTATTTGTGCTGTTTGTTTTTGATATATTGCCTTTATTGATTGTATAAAATTATCTCCAAAATTCATTCTTTCCATTAATTTTAATAAAAACTGCCAATTCAGTCGATCAAATGCTTTTTCAGCATCTAAAAATATTATCCCCGCAGGGACCTGGTTGTTCCTTTCCAAATATTCCAATACATTAACAATATGTCTTACATTACTTTTCATCTGTCTGCCACTTATAAAACCTGTTTGGTCATGATGTGTCATTTGTTGCATTACTCTCATTAATCTATTTGCCAACACCATAGTAAATATCTTATAATCAGTATTTAACAATGATATAGGCCTATAGTTTTTTGGATCTGTATGATCCTGGCCCTCCTTTGGTATTAAAGATATAAAGGCTGTCTTCTAAGAGGGGGGAACCTCCCCTCCCTGTTGTACTTTATTAAATAGCTCTTTCATTGGTTCAACCATCTCTTCATACAAATTTTTATAATAAACCGCCGTCAGGCCATCTGTCCCTGGGGCCTTACCCAACTTTAATTCTTTAATTGCAGACATGATTTCAGCTGATGTAATTAATTGAGTTAAAGTATCCCTTTGTTCTTGCGAAATTATCTTAATATTCTGTTTCTGAAGATATCTATCTATATCTATATCCTGAATTGTATCTGCCTTATATAGTCCTGAATAGTATTCTATAAAAGATTTCTTAATCAATTCTTGCTGAAAGACCTCTTTACCATTATATTTTATTTTCTCAATTATTCTTTGGCTTTTTCTCTTTCTAAGTATATAAGCCAACCATCTTCCAGGTTTGTTAGCATTACAAAATGTATTATACTTTGCATACTGTAAATTGGTCGCAGTTTGGTCTGCTATCAACATTTTGAATTGTTCTTTCAGCAAGTTAATAACCTCTTTAACTTTATTATCCCTTGGGTTTTTTTAACAAAAGTTGTTCTTTTTCCTTTATTTCCTCTTCTAAGACCCTTCTTTTTTCCCCTTGCTTTTTCCTAAATTTATTATTCAAATATATCAGAACACCCCGCATATAAGCTTTACTTGCATCCCACACCATTTCCATTGGGGTACCCTTTTGCATATTCATAACAAAATACTCTTTCAAAAATTTCTTACACTCCTTAATATTTTCCCCATATCTAAATAAATTTTCATTTAATCTCCAGGACCTTCTTGGTCCATTACCATAATCTATTTCAACCCATACAGGATTATGATCCGTCAATGTTCTTGGAAAAATCTTAGTTTTCTTCACCCTAGAAACAAGATCATTGGATATTAAAATAAAATCTATCCTCGAAAAAGACTGATGTCTATCTGAGAAGAAGGTAAAGTCTTTATCTGTTGGTTTTTTATCACACCAAATATCTTTCAACTCCCATTCCTCCACCAATTCAAAAAAGGATCTTGGCAATTTGGCTCTTGTAGCAACACTTTGTTTCGGTCCAAGCTTATCTTTTTTAGCATCTATAACTCCATTCCAATCTCGAAGCAGAATACATGTTTTATAATTCCAGTTAGTCATTTTTGAGTGTAGAAATCTGTAAAAGTTCTCCTGTTGCTGATTGGGTGCATAAATTCCAACTATTAAAGTTTTTTCACCTCTTATCAAAACTTCAACTGCCAGAAATCTACCTTGTTCGTCTGATTCAATTAATTTAGCAATTAGGTCCTTCTTCAGGTAGATAACTATGCCATTTTTTTAATCCGGTGCTGCTGCAACATAATGCACACCCAATCTTGTATTTGTTAAATATTTTTGATCTTGTATTCTGATATGAGTCTCTTGTAAGCATATTATATCATTCTTAAATTGTTTAAGATACGTAAATACCTTCCTCCTTTTCTGTGGGGAATTCAAACCATTCACATTCCAAGTTAGGAACCTAGTTCCCATGCTTAAATTTCTGAAGCCTCTGGAGCATTTGCTGGTTTTCCAATGCTAACCGACTTTTCGGTCTGGCTCCCCCCACTGCTTCTGTTTTGGCAGATTCTCGACTTGCAAACTGTAGTTGTTGAATTTTCAATTCCTCCTTACGTTTGGCTGTAGCCGCTCTGGTCATTCTTTGCTCCTTGGGTAATTCCTCACTCACATCTACCAGGACTTGAAGAAAATCTTCTTGACTTGCTGAAATTCCCCCCTGGGCAATCGATAACAATTCTTCCTGTGGTCTCTCTTCAACTGTTTGTTTGTCTTTGATTTCAGGAGATTTTGGCCTTCCAGCCTTTAGAACATTCACATAGAAATCCTTTGCTTTAGCAATCGTATTAAGCCTGTATCTTTCTCCAGAAAAATTCACCACCAATCCAGCTGGAATATCCCATCTGTATTGTAACTGACGATTTTTCAACTCCTCCACCAGGAAAGGATATTCTCTTCTCGCTCTTAACATTTTGGGGGGAATTTCCTTCATTGTCATCACTTGTTGTCCTTCCACTTCTAACTTTTTTTTGTAGGTTGCTTGCAAAACATCATTACGCACATTTCTTGTAGTAAAGTATATTACTATATCTCTGGGTAATTTTTTCTGCCTGGCCACCCAGGAGTTAACTCTGAAAATTTTATCAATTTGCCAAATCAGTTCGCCCTTTGGTATCCCCATCAACTGTGCCAGTGGTTCTCCCATCCTTTCCCTCAGGTTTTCTTGTTTATCTTCTTTCACCCCTCTGATTCTCACTGCATACTCCATTTCTCTATATTGTAGAAAAGTCACATCCATTTCTGATCTCTCAATTCTCTGCTGGGCCATGTCAAGCTTGCTGCTCAAAATCTCAGTAGTTTCCTTAACCTCTTCTATCTTACAATCAAGATTTTCAGCTTGAGCAGCTAGCCCCTTAAATGCAAAAAGTATGTCTTCTATCAACATTTTGTGCTGCCAGTTCTTCTGTAACTACTTGAATTTTAGTATCTATCACTGCAGTGAGATCATCTGCTACAGTTTGAATTCTATTATCAAGTACAGCTGTAAGTTTATCCTCTGTGGCACTCAAAGCTCCTTAAATAACCTGCTGTATCATTTCAATTGTTAAAGTCTGTGTCTGTGTCTCCTGCACTTTGGGTACATGTGCAGGAGAACCTCCAGCACTAGATGTAGCTTTTGCTGGAACTGTTTTAACTGAGGGGGGTTTTGCAGCCATTTTGCTGGTAGTTTGTTTCCTTCCTCCTGCTCCTGCTACTTTCTTTCTTTCCTTCTTCCCTTACTTGTCTTTAAGATTTAAATTTAATTAAAATTAGCAGCCAAAATAGTCCAAATCTTTTCTTTAAATTCCAACAAACAAATCTTGAAAAAGAAATCCTCCTTCTAGCATTTATTTAGCATAAAAGCCACAGAACAGTCATTTGAGGCTCTGCCGGTGCTCAGATAACTTTCACTTTTCACACCCACTCAAGCCTCAATCGCCATTTTGTTTCCTTTTAAATTGTAACTTCCGAAGGAGGCAATCCACAATCAAAAAGAAGTTAAGTTAAGTACTTGCAAATTGGAGTCCTCCTGGCTAATCCCGTCTGCATGTGTTGTTCCAAAGTAAAGAAAAAAAAGATTTTTTTCCCCTTTTAGCAGATGCGGTCGCGGCTTGTGGCTCTGCAAAAGCAGAGTCGTTCCCGGTCCGGAGCAACTGGCTGGCTTTTGGGGAACTCAAACCTTCCACCCCCACAGAAATCCTTCTGGGGGGCTTTGGTGAGTTCTACCCCCACCAGCCGGTTCTTCACTCTCCCCTTTGCCCAGGGAGAGGTTTTTCAAACCTCCTGACGGCGTTGGACTGCCGTTCGGGGGTTTAAATGAAAACCACAGAGCGGACGCTCTCGTTAGGGTGCCATCCCAGCTCGCGGAGCCGCCGGAAGTCGAGATAGACAGCATTCTTGATTCACAATTGCATCAGGGCAAACTCCAGTATTTGGTCTGGTGGAAGGGGTACCCAGTCACCGACGCATTCTGGGTACCCGGCAGGGATGTGAACGCCAAGAGACTCTTACAGCGATTCCACCACTGTCATCCCTACAAGCTGGGAGGCGAGGCACAGGGCACATGCCAGAGCATGCGGTCTAATGTATCTTTGTTCTGTCTTCCAGGTGGACCCCTGGTAGAAGGGAGCTGCCTGTCGAGCCCAGTCCTCGGGCTCACCACAATTGGGCGGGGACAATGTGGAAGTTGCGGAGGCAAAGGCAGCAATACCTGGCAGAGGTGTAACCTACCAGCACATGTCCCAGATCATGGGAGACACTAAAGAGCCCATGGATCTCTAGGCTGAACACAGGCATGGAAGACCGCCAGGAAAATAGCCTGACATACTCCTTAGTCATCTATGCGGATGTTAGCTGCCTGGGGGGGGGGGGCACTGTAGAATAATTGGGTAATTAATGGTTGGGTAATTGGATAATTAGGAGGACAAAAGCCAGATAATTGGGGGTAGCGAGTAGGGGACAAAAACAGCGCTGGAAGGCAGGTGCTCCCAGCGCTGACTTCACATGTCTTATTGCATTTTCACCAAGTTCTGTGGTTTGCCTGTAACGGATGAAATAAAGACACAGCTCCAGCTACCATTGTGGTTATGTCATGCTGGCTTTATTGTAATTCCAGCCAGGTCAGCTCTGACAGGCTGAGACAAATTCTGAGAAGAGTTAGAGAATTAAGGAAGGAATACCAGTTTTTGACACAGTACCTAATTAAAAAGGGAATGAACTTTAGATGGCTGATACTAGAGGGAATATTGGTGACTTGGCAGGAGCAAAGATATAGATTCAATAGAAAAAGTAGAGCTATTTTATGATCAGTATTTGAGACCACAAGAGGAAGAGAGAATGAGAGGAAAGAGAGGACAGACGTCAAGAAGGACCCATTGGAGAAAGAGATACACAACAAAAAGAAGATGCAAGAGATCGGGAGGAAATAGCAATAAGAGAAGGAGCAAAGGCAAAAGAACCAAGAGAGATAAGAATGAGTAGAACAGCAAAACCTATTTATAAGTAAAATCATGGAAGAAGAAATAAAGTTAATGTCAATTAACATAAATTGACTGAATTCGGCAATAAAAAGGAAAATGCCTTTAGCAAATTAGAAAAATTAAAATTGGACATAATTTGTTTACAGGAAGTCCACATCAAAAAGCAATACAATAAAGTATTAGAACATCCAAAAATTGGGTAGTTATATGCCTGTCTCCCACAACAAAGTAAGAGGGGTGTAACGCTTTACGTTAAAGAGACAGTAAAGTCTAAAAAAATCTTCATGGATGAGGAAAGGAGAATTCTAATGGTGGAGATTACGATGAACTATAAACAGATGCTTTTAGTGGCAATATACGCACCAAATAATAATCAAGAGGATTTTTATGATAAATTGCACAAGAAAATAATAGAATTGGAGTATGAAAATATATGCATTGTAGGATAGTTCAATGCAATTGTGGATGCAGAATTGAACTAAAAAACTAGAAAAATAAACAAAAACGTTAGGAAAACACTTCTAAAAGCTTTTTTCAAAATGGTGGAAAAATTAGGTATTCAAGATGCTTGGCGAAGAACTCACCCTGAGAAAAACCAATATACATTTGATTCAAATAGACATATGTCTTGGTCCAGAATAGATATTATGTGGACATCAGCAGAGTTAATATCTAATATACAAGAAATAAATATTGAAACAAGTATCTGGGCAGACCAAAACCCGATAAAGATCATATGGAGGGGACAAAAAAAGAAGTCAAGATGGACAATGAATCAATCAATATTAAAAGAAAAGGAATTTATTCAATTTATGGAAAGAGAACTGGAATTTTCTTTAAAGAGAACAGAAAAGAAGAAACTTCATTATAGAATGTATGGGATACATCAAAGGCATACATTAGAGGATTAACCATAACATATGTGGGAAAGAGAAATAAAAAGAAGAGACAAGCTCAAAAGAAATTAGAAGAGGAATATAAGAAGTTAGAGATGGAATTACAAAAGATCCTCAAAAAAAAGAACATAAAAAATCAAATGGATTTTAAAAAACATAACTTGAATTTAATAGATAAAGAAGAGCTAGCACAAAAAATTAAAAGATCTAAACAAAATTTATTTGAAAATGCAAACAAGCCAGGAAGATGGTTGGCATATAGATTGAAAAAGGAGAAAAGAAAGAAACTGATTTATCAATTAATAGATGATGCAGGGACTTCTTGCTATCGAAATGACGATAAAAAGGAAATAATTCACGATTATTATGAAAAACTATATGATCAAGAGACAATTTCAGAAGAAAAAAATAAAGCAATACTTAGAAAAAGCAGAATTACCCACAGTACCAGAAACAGTTAAAATAACATCAGAAGAAAGAATAACAATTTTGGAATTAACAGAAGCAATTAAAAGACAAAAGAATTGCAAAACACCAGGCCTGGATGGGCTACCAGCAGAGTTATATAAAACCTACAAAACTCTATAGGCAACTCAATCTTGGAAGTATTTAATGAATTACTGTTAGAGGTGAAAGTACCGAATTCTTGGATGGAAGTCTACATTACTCTCATACAGAAAGAAGACTCAGACTTGCAACGGATAAAAAACTATAGTCCGATATCTTTATTGAATGCGGACTACAAAACATTTGCTTCAATAATTACAGAAAGACTAAAGAGATTTTTAAATCAATTTATACACGCAGATCGAAATGGCTTTTTACCTAAGAGACAAATTAAAGATAACATGAGAATAATCTTGAACACACTGGAATACTACGAAGCACATCCAGAGAAGCAAATGGTGCTGATTTTCCTTGATGCACAGAAGGCATTTGATAATGTGAACTGGCAATTCATGCTGACACAACTAAAAGTTATGGACTTTGGGGAGAGATTTATTAAGCTGATTAAAGCAATATATTAAAAACAAACCGCAAAAGTGATGGTAAATGGAGTTATGACTGAAAAGGTTAATGTTAGGAAGGGTACAAGGCAGGATGTCTCCTGTCACCATTATTATTTGTATTGACACTGGAAGTATTAAATAGAGTTATTAAACATGATAAAGAGATAAAAGGTATGGAAATAAAAAAGGAAAAATACAAATTACAGGCATTTGCAGATGACTTGGTTTTTATTTTAGAAGATCCACAAGAAACAGGGCTAAAATTAATAAAAAGAATAGAAGAGTATTTCTGCGAAGTGGCAGGATTGAAAATACATAAAGAAAAAACTAAGATTTTAGTGAAAAATATTACAGGGAAACAGAAAAAAGAGTTAATGAAGAGATTAGATATTAAGATTAGTAAGAAAGTAAAATACTTAGGGATTCAACAGCAAGATGTGTAACAATTAAGGAAGATAATTATTATTAACTGATACAACAAATCAAGAAAGATTTGGAAAAATGGAAAAGTTTGCAATTATTGTTAATAGGAAGAATAGCCACAATTAAAATGAATATATTACCGAGATTATTATACTTGTTTTAAACAATTCCGATAAGACTGGAGAAAAAATACTTTGAGGATCTTAAAAAAATAATAAAAAAATATTATTGGGTTGGCATTCATTCTTATGATATGGGAAAAGTAAGATTAACAGAGTTGGAAGGAACCTTATAGGTCAGTGATGGCTAACCTTTTTGCCATTGCGTGGCAGGAGGGGGGGCGCGGGAGGTTCACATGTGTGCGTGCCCACACCCATAATTCTATGCGCCCCACCCTGTGCATGCGCACGCAACCCCCCTGCTCCTGGCACGTGATGGCCTCTCTAGGAGTCTCTGGATGCTGGGGACAGCAAAAAACGGCACTGTCCGACCGGGAGTTGGGAAATGGGCTGTTTCAGGCCTCCAGAGGACCTCCAAGGGAGTGGGAAAGGCTGTTTTCGCCCTCCCCAGATGCACAGAGAGGATCTGAAGCCAGGTGAGAAAGAAAAACAGGCCTCCCCCCCCCAGGCCCTCCGGAGGGAGGAAACAGCCTGTTTCCCTACTTCTGGTGGGCCCAGAAGGCCCAAAATCAGCTGGCCGGCACGCACACGCATGCCATAGGTTCGCCATCATGGTTATAGGTCATCTAGTCCAACCCCCCGCTCAAGCAGGAGACCCTATACCATTTCTGACAAATGGCAGTTCAATCTTTTTTTGAAAGTCTCATGTGATGAAGTTCTCACAATTTCCGAAGACAAGCTGTTCCATTGGTTGATTGTTCTGTCAGAAAGTTCCTCCTCATTTCTAGGTTGAATCTCTCCTTGGTCAGTTTCCATCCATTATTTCTTGTCTGGCATTTAGGTGCTTTGGAAAACAGCTTGACCCCCTTCTCTCTGTGGCAGCCCCTCAAGTATTGGAAGATGGCTATCATGTCTCCCCTGGTCCTTCTCTTCACTAGACTAGCCATGCCCAGTCCCTGCAACCATTCTTCGTATGTTTTAGCCTCCAGTCCGCTAATCATCCTGCTCTCCTCTGCACTTTTTCTAGAGTCTCAACATCTTTTTTATAATGTGGTGACCAAAACTGGATACAGTACTCTAGGTGTGGTCTTACTAGGGCTTTATAGAGTGGTATTAGTACCTCACTTGATCTTCATTGTATCCCTCTGATAATGCAATTTAGGATTGCATTGGCTTTTTTAGCTGCCGCTGCACACTGCTGGCTCATATTTAACTGGTTATCTACTAAGACTCAAAGATCCCTCTCACAATCATTGCTATTAAGACTAGTTTCCCCCAGTTTATATATGTGCTTTTGGTTTTTCTTACCTAAGTGTAGGACTTTACTTTTCTCTACATTGAATTTCATTTTGTTAGATAGGGCCCAGTGTTCAAGTCTGTCAAGATCCATCTGGATCTTGAGCCTATCTTCTAGGGTGTTAGCTATTCCTGCCAGCTTGTGTGTGTATCCAGACGACACAGTTTAATGGAAGATGGATTGTTTGTATTAAAATAAAAATTTTAAAAATGGGGGGGAGCATGGGAAACACTGAAAAATATGATCATAAAAGCCCAGCAACACAACACCACTAAAAAAGAAAAAGAAATCCAAGAAGAAACCAGCATGCTTGCACAAATATCTCTTTGATAAACTGAAAGACAAAAAGGATAAGTACAAAAAATGGAAAGAGGGACACATAACTAAGGCACAATATCAGCAGATAGGCCAAATCTGCAAAGATTAAGTCAGGAAAACAAAGGCTCAGAATGAACAAAGACTTGCAACAAAAGACAACAACAATAAAAGTTTCTTTCAACATATAAATAACAAGAAAAAAGTCAAGGAAACAAACAGTCCACTAAAGAGAGAAGACAGCAAGGAAGTAACAGGCAGTAGAGAGAAAGCAGAGCTGTTTAACTCATTCTTTGCATCAGTCTTCACACAAAAAGAAACTATAGCCCAACCTACCAAAAACATAACTGTAAAAGACAGACTAGAAATAAAAATTAAAATATAACAAAATGGTAAGACAATATCTGTCTGACCTTGACGAATATAAATCACCAGGACCTGATGGATTAAATCACAGAGTTCTGAAGGAACTGGCATATATTATCTCAGAACCACTGTATCATATCTTTAAAAAATCTTTGAGCACCAAGGAACTTCTAGAGGATTGGAAAAGAGCTGATGTGGTTCCCATTTTGAAAAAAGGAGGAGAAAAAAAGCAGACTCAGGAAACTGCAGACCAATCAGTCTAACATCAATACCTGGGAAGATACTGGAAAAAATAATAAAAAACAGATCTGTGAATATCTAGAAAAAAATAAAGTTATAACTAAAAGCCAGCATGGGCTTGTTAAAAATAGATCATGCCAAACCAATCTCATTTCATTCTTTGACAAAGTAGTAGACAAGCGAAATGCTGTGGAAATAGTATATTTAGTATTCAGCAAGGCATTTGACAAAGTAGATCACAACCTACACTTTGGTAAACTAGAAAAATGTGGGACAGACAGCATCACCACCAGATGTAACTGGATTTGTAACTGGCTGACAAACCGAAATAAGTCTTCCTTATTTGGTACTATATCTACATAGAGAGAAATAAGCAGTGGGATACCACAAGGTTCCATCTTAGGCCCAGTACTCTTCATAAATGATTTAGATGAGGGAACAAAAGGGGAACTCATCAAATTTGCAGATGACACTAAGCTGGGAGGAATAGCCAACATTCCAGAAGACAAGCTCAAGATCCAAAAAGAGCTTTACAAACTTGAACAATAAACAACAAAATGAAATTTAATGTGGAGAAAAGCAAGGTTTTACACCTGGGCAGGAAAAACCAAAGGTACAAGTACAGATTAGGTAAAACCTGGCTCAAAAACAGTAACTGTGAGAGGGACCTTGAAGTCCTAGTGGATGATCACTTAAATATGAGTCAGTAGTGTGCGGTGGCAGCCAGAAAAGCTAATACAATCCTGGGTTGTATAAACAGAAGTGTAGAATCAACATCACACGAAGTATTAGTTTATAAAACCCTAATAAGACCATACCTGGAATACTGCATCCAGTTTTGGTCACCACATTACAAAAAAGATGTTGAGACTTTGGAAAAAGTGCAAAGAAGATGATTAAAGGCCTGGAGACTAAAACATATGAAGAACAGTTGCAGGATTTGCGTTTGGCTAGTCTAGAGAAAAGAAGGACTAGGGGGGACATGATAGCAGTATTCCAGTATTTGAGAGGCTGCCACAAAGAGGAGTGGGTCAATTTATTTTCCAAAGCACCAGAGGGCAGGACAAGAAACAGTGAATGAAAACTAATCAAGAAGAGAAGAAACCTGGAATTAAGGAGAAACTTCCTAACAGTGAGGATAATTAACTAGTGGAAGAGCTTGCCATCAGATGTTGCGGGTGCTTTATCAGCGGAGATTTTTAAGAAGAGACTGGACGGTCATTTGACATATACCCAAACCTTAATTTAAGGGACTAATGAGAACAGATACCTGTCTGAAGTATTGGATCTCCTGCTTGAGAAGGGGGCTGGACTAGAAAACCTCCAAGGTCCCTTCCAGCTCTATTTTGATTCTGAAATGAGTACACACTATACACTGCCTTCTGAGATAACATTTTACAAAATAAATATTTAAATATCTTACCCTAAATATACATTCATGCTCTGAACATTTTCCGGAAATAGTTTCCCATTCTCCTCTTTTATGACGGTGTCTCTTATATTGTTTAACTGTAAAATAAAACAAAATAAACCTATGATTTTGTCATGAAAATATTATTTATATACTGTCCAGATATATACAGCATATTAAAATGTTAATAAAATATTAATAAAAACAACTTCCTCAGTCACAAAACACTAATCAACATCATTTCACATTTTTAGAAAAGCATTCAATATTTAGCAAACTACAGAAACTTTGTTTGTTTCTTTGTAATTATTTATCACATATTTTTAAAAAAACACTTGCCTGTTTGCCATAAAGTTTGATGTGCTGCTAATCTGGAAATCTGAGTAATCTTTTTCAACTGTGGTAACAAACCACAGGTTAAGATATAGAAAGAGTTACTGAGAACTATCTATTTATCTGAATTTAACTCCATATTTAGTCACATGAGTAGCTGGAAACAAACCTACTGTATTTGATCTTGCTTGCAGAATTGTTGCTATTGATAAATACATCAATTCATCTGCAGCACATATACAATTTGTATCCGGATAAATTGTTGAAATTAAATTGAGTCATGTGAGATTGTTTGCAATGAGCCTTTTAAACCTATAACTTACCGTATATACTCGAGTATAAGCCGACCTGAATATAAGCCGAGGCCCCCAATTTTTACCACAAAAACTGGGAAAACTCATTGACTCGAGTATAAGCCGGGGTGGGAAATGCAACGGCTACTGGTAAATAAAAAAAGACTGGTCAAAAGTGTGAGGACTTGTCAGAAATCACTTTTTTCAGCCCCCTGGGTAGTCCTTTTGTGCATATGGACTACTCAGAGGGCTGGAAAAGTAATTTTTGACTGGTCCTCGCACTTGTGAC
>WNWU01000048.1:8404577-8417302 GCA_012654045.1 Ptyas mucosa
TCAGAGGGCTGGAAAAGTAATTTTTGACTGGTCCTCGCACTTGTGACCAGTCCTGAAACTTAACGACTGTCCTCACATTTTACATTTTTGCCCTATCTTGTCACCATTTCTCTCTCCCCCTCTTTCTCATTCTTTCTCTCTCCCCTCTTTCTCTCTCTCTCCCCCACTCTCTCTCTCATTCTCTTTCTCCCCCTTTCTCTTTCCCCCACTCTCTCTCATTCTCTCTCCCCCTTTCTCTGTTTCTCTCCCACTCTCTCTCTCTCATTCTCTTTCATTCTTTGTCTCTTTCTGTGTCTCAGCCCTCGCCACCCCTGATTTCAAGCCCCATAATGCTCAGCCTGCCTAAAGAATGATGCCCTCTGTAGATTCACCTGCCCAACTCCAGTGCCCCTATTCCCCAGCCAACTTGACGTCACTCACTGTTAGAGCCAGGAGCCGCACATTTTGAAGCTCATTCTGTCCTTCTGAAGCCCCCAATGCTTTGAGTTTCCCTCCACCACCCAAGCAAACATCAGAGCCTTCTCTTGCAGAAGCAGAATCCAGCAGAGAAATGGAAAAACGGGGGGGGGGGGGGGAGGAGGAGGGGGGGGGGAAAAGGAAGAGAGGGGGGGAAGAAAAAGGAAAAAGGGGGGGGGGGGGAGAGGAATGGGAAGGAGAAAGAGTAATTAGCAGAATCCAGGCACAGAAATGGAAAAATGAGGGGTGGGGAGGAGAAGGAGTAATTAGCAGAATCCAGGCACAGAAATGGAAAAACGGGGGGGGGGAGGAATGAGAATGGGGAGGAGAAGGGGTAATTAGCAGAATCCAGGCACAGAAATGGAAAAACAGGGTAGGGGGAATGGGAATGGAGAGGAGAAGGTGTAAGAAGACGTTTCCTTAGCTCACTGACGCTCCCAACAATGAGTTTGGTGGAGATGTAAGGAAATGTCTTCCAGCTCTTCAAGATTGACTTTAAGCCGACAGCAAAAGTAGTGGGGGGGGGGGAGGCAACAGGGGCATGTGTGTTTATGTATGTCCCTTCCTCCGCAAGAACTTGGAGGCAGACACTGCCCCTCTGAGGAAAAGAGGAGGCGGCGAAGCCCTGGCTGTCACCTGAGAGAGGAGGAGGGCACGCTGGGAAGCTCACTTCCCCGCAGCCCTGCGAAGCTTGCCTGCCTTCCACGTGGCCCGGTTTGGGGGTGTGGCCAGCCACCAATTGCTACCAGTACGGCGAACTCGCCTCAATCTCCGCTACCTACTCACCCGAGCCGGTCCAAAGCGGGAGCATTTCACCCCTGCCTCCCTGCAACCCCTAAAGCCAAAAAGGGGTGTGGGGGAGGGGCGCCGCACCCCCCCCCACACACACACACCATTTTGGCTTTAGCAAGCCTCTCTGCAACCCCGGGAGCCAAAACGGTTGCAGGGAAAAAGGCATTTTTCGTGACTCGAATATAAGCCGAGGGGGCTTTTTTCAGCCTGAAAAACGTGCTGAAAAACTCGGCTTATATGCGAGTATATACGGTATATTCTTCTTAACAAAGGTGGTAGATGATAAATTAGACACAAAATAACATAGTGGTGTTGCAGATCATATTTGGAAAGATAGCTAAAGAGCAGAGAAGATTTCACCTATAGGCATTAAGGATTTTGGCTGCAAGCTCTGAGAGATCAAAGATGCTTCTGTTTCTTGAGTCCACAACTGAATAAAGTTCATTGCAAGAAAAAGCTAAGTTGCAGGGATATGCAGTCTTACTAATAATCCTCATCTAAGTATATATGCAGAAGATTCTATGGTACTTTATCAATTATAATCTCCTTTTAATAATAGAGTTATCATTTAAAAATAAACAGATTTAGGATCATACTTTCTATTAAGTTTGTGCACTGGTGGTGCAAAATTATATATATATATATATATATATATATATATATATATATATATATATATTTACACACCCCACACCCCACCCACATTTCAATAATTGTGGTAACTGGTAGCAAGCTGGGGAATAAGAGTTTAATGAAAATACCATGACTTTGATCAGGATTCAATCATATGGCAATCAAAACTATTTTTTTAATTGTACCAAACTTAGTAAAATTACCAGTTTTAAACAATCAGCATTTTACAAAATATTGAAATACCTCTCCCATCAAATCATCACCAGTAATAACAGCTATCTTCAAGTCAACATTAGCATTTCTGGCAACTTGGTGAAGAGCAGCAGCACACCCAAGTGGATTCATTCCACCAGCATTACTGATAACACGAACACCTAAACAAGATTAAAGCTTCATAACAGTGGGCAAATAGTAAAGACATATATCCAAACCCTAATTTAAGAGACTAATGAGAACAAATACCTGCTAAAACCAAATGTCCATTTCCTGTTAACAATTAATGTCCCTTCTGAAAAGACCTAATTCATCAGATAACTTCTTTGTATTCAGTATATTTTTATCTATAACATGCAGTCTATTAAACTAGATCTATTAAATCAAACATTTACTATCATTTGATTTCTTATTAAGTTGCTCAGACTGTTACTGTATATGTGTTATTACCTACCAAATTACTATAAATTATTTTAACCGCTTATTCTATTTAGACTTTTAAAAGTCACATATATCTCATGATTGCCATCAGATTTTTTGTTTGAAAGAGAATTTTAGAAATAATTGTAAGGACTGAGAGCTTTTGTCATGCTACCATCTTCTTTCCATCAGAAACTGCATTTGACACAAAGATCCCAACTTACATAAAGTTAGATTTCCTTTCTTGTATTTGAACTGGAAAATTCTGAATTAACAAGACAGAAAATAGATTAGGCTGCTTTATGAAAAAAGAAGATAGCAACCAGGCACATCATGGAATGCAAAATGTTCCATATACATATCCTGTGTATGGTACAGTCAGTTTTGAGAAGTATGAGTCTGAGATATGTGTGTTTCAGTCAGATATGGTTACACAAAAGATATTCCAGAAGAAAATCTTTAGCTTGGAGTGGGAAAAATAATCAATGATGACATCAGGAGGAAGTGGGGCAATGGAAGTATAGAGTAAAGAAGTGGCTTAGATATGCCATCTACCGGTGACGTGGTAACCGTATGGAACGTATGAAAAAGCAGCTGTTAGAAAAATGAGATGGCGGATCAGCAGCTTGGACATGCCATGCTTGAATAGCAAATAGGAGGTAAGAAAAATAAATTGCTGCAAAGATGGAGGGGTTGCTTGTGGCAAGCTTGGATGTGCTTTGATTGGGTAATGGTGGTCATGGGGCAGAAGGAAAAAGGAAGGGGATGGGGATGGGGGTGAGATGGTGGTTTGAATATCCAGGGCTTGGGAGCAAAGAGGCTACTCGAAGATTGGTGAGTGGGCAGACTGATATGAAGAAATGAAAAAGAATATTACTTGTGGGTTGGCACCCTGACATATGGAGAGAGAAGAGGAAGTGAGATTCACATAGGCCTGGTCCCAGGTTTAGCTTCTGCTTATCTTAAACAACTTGGCAGAAATTCTGGACCAGCTTGAACCTAAGTGATCACTTGAACTAAATGATCACAAAGGCCTAGGATTGTTTGTGACTTGACATTTGAAAAAGCAACAAAAGGCATTACTATTTCAACAGCTGTGACTTCTTAGTTAATATAAACATTAACTATTATAAACATCAATATGAAATTATGACTTCTGCTTAAAATACAAAAATATGCCCAACATACCTTTCCTGCGTATGTCCTTTATATAAGGAGCCATTGCAATTGATACAAAATCAGGAATGTATCCCAAATCCTAAAAAAAAAACACCACCCAAATAAACCAAAGCATTTTACCAGATAATATATTATTTTATGTTGTTCATTACAGTGCCATAAAACCCTCCTCAGTTGAAACAACTATAAAGTTTCCATTTTTTTCCCAAAACAAAATCCAATTTTTTAAAAAGAAAAGCCGTACTGTATTTCACACAAGATTGTTCTTCAATTGACAGCTGAAATTAAACCTTAACAATACCAATGTCCTGCAGATTTTATAAAATCACACTATAAATAAGACATCTGCTAGCAGAACAAATTCACCTTCTTTACAAGCAGTCCATCTCAAACATCCTTCGTTGAGGGACTTTATAGGGCATGTATAAGATAGCAGAATGGAATAAGAGAATTGCTTATTTTGCAAACTTATTTTGCAAAAGTCCATTCCTGCACCTGCACAATATAGCAAAATCCATTTTTCAAAGGCAGAAAATCCAATAGAATTAAATTGTTATGTATTGATTTTTACAGACGTATGCATATCTGAAGCCATTTAAAAATCAATATTCTTGATTGATAACTTTCATTCTAAACTATCAATGCAATCTTCCCAAATTATCTAGGGGAGTACTTTCAAAAGCCATTTCCCCTTTAATGACCTACTGCTTCTTACAATGTTACCCATCATTGCTATGACGAATAAAAACCCTGGATTTATTACTACTATTGTAAGAACTGGATGACTAATAAGTGCTGCAAGTCATTGGTAGGGAAACAGCTGGAATTAAACTAGGAAGATATACCAGATCATCAGCAAAGATCTTGTTCTATTTCTAGATATTTCCTTTTTGCAATGAAAACTACAATTCAGCTCCAAAAAAATTATTCCCAAACTCTAAACTTTTTATGGCTGGCACTTCTGACTAAAAACCAAAGGCTTTTGCTAGATAATTGTTTTTGAACAATTATTGTGAAATTAATTAATTAAAAGTTGAAGATCTGGTTTCTGACATATTTTCTGTAATAAAAATATTTCAGAATAATTCTTTTGAAATTATTTAAGTGGCTCTGGTTATGTTAGAGTTCAGTCTTACTCTTCTTTCTTAAGCAAATTTTCTACTTGGCATAGATATTTGCATTTTGTCTCTGTAAGAAATATTTCTGAATTGTTCAGCTTTAGAAAAAAATTAAGCAAATGCTGTCCTTAAGAAATGAAAGAACTAAAAATGCTATTAATACAAACCATAATGCAATTAGAGCTGCAGAGAAAGTACATTTTAGATTGAAATAATTAAATTACAGGAACACTGTTCAGATAAGTGATCTATTTCTTTCAAATTTTACTGTTCTAGCATTTCAAAAATTCTAAACAAAGTAGATCAGTTAAAAGTTATGTTATGCAAATCTTACAGCTTTAACAGTTCATAGGTATAGAAGGGATTCTTTTCTAGGTTTTATTTTCCAAAAATTGCAAAAATATACTTACTGGAGATTTGGCTTTGGCTCTAGCTAGTAAAGACATTGTAATTTCAGAAAGGTAATCAAAAACCAGGAAATCCAGCTTTCCCCCGTAGAGCATCTGAGGAACTAATAAAAGAAAATCAAGAGATTTTCTTCAAGAGATTACAAGAGATTACAAATAGAAACAATTCAATATGTGACCTTTCATTAAGCAAACAATATTAACACTGTGTTGAAAACTGACTTTAATATAGACAAAGATCTAGACATTACTCTTACACAACATGATGAAAAAGAATTACTACAATCCTTAATAAATTCCAAAAGTTGTTCATCCCTGTGTTATATAGAATTATAAAAATGTAATTCAAGAAACAAGATAAATGTACATATACCCTTTCCCATATGAGAGGATTAATTTTTAAAACTCAATGCCAAATCTCATTGAACTTATGTAGCGATAACACATTCCTCAAATATGCCTGAAGCTTTTCATTAAGATACATGTTACTAGTTTTCTCTCAAATTTACTTGGCCTTGCAAATATCATTAGTAAACCAGATAGAATTTCACCTTACCTATGAAATGTGTTTTTAGCTTCTTTGGGTAAAAGCCCCACTGCTTAAAGTCATGTTTTTCAAACTTGGCAACTTTAAGGTGTTTGGACTTCAACTCCCATAATTCCCTCTGATAGTTGAAGTTCACACATCTTAAAAGTTGCCAAGTGTCTTGCCTATGAAAATATATTTTCAGTTAGATTTTGTCCATACTAACCTGAGAAATTACTCTTATGAACTTTGCGTTCATTCTTATGATTATAAAACTATATTGTGTATGTCATTTGACTTTGCTTACTGTACATCCCCTTCCAATATAACTGCCCTCTCCTATTCTGTTTCCTAAATTCACCAGAATGTTGTGTAATGGGGATAAAGAAGACTTGCTTCTTCACGGTGTCCCTTCTTCGACATCATCCCTCCTGGGTTCAAATTTTTTTACACTCTCTGAAGATCATCTTGTTAAATGTGAACATTCACTCTTTCAGAGGCTTAAGAATTATACAGTATAAGGCAAATGATTAATCTTTCAACAACTCTCCCAAACTACTCCAAAAAATGAAAGCGGTCAGGTACTCCAGTTTATTTTCAGATCATGCATGTGAAAAAAGTTTGAAAGTTCCGCGCTATGGGAAGAGATGTGTTTTGACTTCTCCAGTTCAAGACTCCAATTCTCCAAGACTCAGGTGCGAGTCATTTTATGAGCGCCATAATGAAATAAATGGACGTTTTGGAAAAGGGGACCAGTTGGAAGGCCCTTGGTGGAAATGCTCGATGTACAAAATACAGACGGGCTTATTTGTAGCACCGCCTGTATATGGCACAAATACAAATGACTATAAATTAGAAGGCAAATCGTCGAGAGGACGTAATCGAAAGGTCTTACGACGCATGCGTGTAGCGTGTATTCGAAAGTCAGTTCATTGGGGAGCTTTGGCGAGTTCTTTTCCCATCATAGGAATGTGAGGGTGGAGCGGCGAGTGTTTTCTTTTCCCCGGTTTTTCGAATCAGATTTAATTTGCGGAGATCTCGCCATGTAAGCGGCCCTAGCAGCTGCCTGTCGACGGCCGTAAAGAAAAAGGCCTGCGCTTTGCGGCCGAGCCTGCTCATAGGGCGGCTTCCCCGTAATACCTGCGGCCGCCGTGTCTCCCCAGAAGCCTGAGGCGCAGCCGATCCGCACCAAGCGGGGCTGAGGAGTGCCTGGTTCGCTGCTGCAACGTCGGCTATAGCTGTTTCCTGTCCACAGCCAAGAGACGGTGGTAGCCCGAAGCCTCAAGAACGCGCGGCGGTGCATGGTGTCTCCTCAATAGGCGCGGCCTGGGCGGGCTTTTCCGCGGGAAGTTTTGTGGAAAAGGGCCGCTTGTGGCCGCTGTCAGTCACAACACAAATTCTCTCCTGACCTTTTTGCCACTGGGTGATTACTGTTTTTCTGCGGAAATGGCCCCTACTTGTCTTGATAGACGAGACGTTGAAATCAGATACTGAAAGTGTTGCCTAGAAACTCAGGCACCGAGTTTGCGTGGAGCCGGAAAAATCATATTCCCTGAATTTGGGAGAGAAAATGTTAACTTGGAGGGGTCCTTGGTGCTTTCTGAGCTTGGTTGTTTTCTTGTAGACGTTAAATTACCAGACTAGGTTAATATCAGTGCACCAAGGACCTCTCATTTCAACCCTGAGCTACAAATATTCTTTATTGATAACATTAATCTTTGAAAAAATTCTGACCCCCACCTTAAAGGGGCTTGTATTTTGTGAGAAGCCCCCCCTCCTAGAAGAATGAAATATTTTGAGAAATATTTAAAAAGGCAGAATATTATATTTCCCTAAATGAGAAATGGAGAAATGTTTTTTTAGAGGCAGGAAGCAGACTCACTCTTTCTTGATAGACCCCCGCCCAGCAGATATTTTGTGCCCATTAAGAAAAGATTGGGCCAGCCTATCTACAAAACAAAAGACTTTCTGCTCTGGGATGATGAGATGATGAAGAATAGGATATGATCCTTCAGGACATAATAGCAATAGCTGCACTGGCTCCCGGTGGTCTTCCAGGTGCGCTTCAAAGTTCTGGTCACCACCTTCAAAGCACTCCATACCTTAGGACCTGGGTACTTGCGGGACCGCCTACTACCACCAATAGCCTCCCACCGGCCGGTACGCTCCCATAGAGAGGGGCTCCTCCGGGTGCCGTTGGCCAAACAATGTCAGCTGGCGGCCCCCAAGGGGAGAGCCTTCTCTGTGGGGGCACCTACTATCTGGAATGAGCATCCCCTGGAGATACGGAGGATCCCGGATCTGCGCACCTTCCGCTGCGCCCTAAAGACCTTTTTATTTCACCAGGCGGGCCTGGCCTAACTTCTCCCTCTTTTAAATAATTTTAAATAGTTTTAATATCTTAATATTTTTAATATTTCTATACTTAAATTTAATATTTGGTTTTAAATTGATTGGGGTTTTAATCTGTCTGTCTGGGCCAAACTATTTAATTCAATTTTATTTCTATTTTAAATGTTGTATGTATGTATTTTATTGTCGGCTGTTCACTGCCCTGAGTCCTTCAGGAGTAGGGCGGTATATAAATCAAATAAATAAAAATAAATAATAAATAGCACTTAGACTTATATATGGCTTCACAGTGCTTTACAGTCCTCTCTAAGTGATTTACAGAGTCAGCATGTTGCCCCCAACAAACCGGGTCCTCATTTTACTGACCTCAGAAGGATGAAGACTGAGTCAGTCTTGAGCCTGGTGAGATTTGAAGTGCCCCACTACCATTTAGCAGAAGACACAGAGCTCATTATGTTGCACAATCTCCTACGGGTATTTCAGACATTGCACCATTTCCAGAGCAGTCCGAACTCGGGCAAACACCTAGGACAGGGATGTCAAACTCTATTTCATTGAGGGCCACATCAGGGTTGTGTTTGACCTCAGAGGTCCGGGGGTGGGGCATGTCTGTGGGGCAGGGCCATGGCGTGGTATGGGACTTGGGGTACCTGTGGTGGCCAAGTGCAAAGGCAGGACTTCCCTGAGACCCTCCCTCCCTCATTATATAGGAAATCCTTCAGTTACAAATGTAGTAGAGCCTGTCAATTACATTTGTAACCCAAGGATTTGTTTGATTGAATCACACTAAATGAATCTGATCACTCCCTGCTTTCCCCAGTGCATTTGTTAATCGAATGCGCAGGTCATTAAATGCACATGAGGTATCTCAGAGTGGGGAAGAGCATGTGGGACCTAGTGCTGCAGCAGGCAACCCAAGGCCTCCCTCACTCTACTGAGATACCTCATGCTCCCTGGGGTCCCTACAAACCCCCCCCATCCTGCCCCACTGGGTCCCCACAGACTGGACCTGCTTTGCTAGCATCCCAGATTCCGCTTACTACTACCCACCCCATTTCCCATGTATTACTTACTTTTTGAAGAGCTCCAGAAGAGGCTGACCCACTGGCAGAGAAGCCGAAGTGTTTTATTCAGATGACGGCAAAGCTGTAAGAACATGAAATCTAAGGAAAACATTTTCACCAGCTTCTGAGTAAAAGACTTCAGCTGGGGCCATGCCAATGCCAGAATATCCCAAGGAGACTCCCTTCTCAGTAACTCTCCAGGAGTGGGTGGATTCCTTAAAAGGCATATGCGAAGATGTAAAGAAAGCCTTAGTAAAAGTGAGGGAGGGGCAAAAACAACAAATAAAAGGAGAGCTCCTCAAAATAGTTCAAGTTGGGGGGGGGGGAAGAGTACTTGTCCACAAAATACCTGAGATTAAGACAACCTTGTAAAAAGTTGGGACCCAAGTATATTGGTCCTTTTCCTATTGTGAAGTCTTCAATCCAGTCCCAGTAGAGCTACAGTTACCCAAGATATTAGGGAAAATACATGCAGTATTCCATTGTAGCTTGCTAAAACCAGCCAAAGGGTCTAAGTTGAGACCAGTGGGGAAAGAACCCCTGGCTCTGATCATACTGGGGGGAGAAGAATACTATGAAATAAAAAATATATTAGATTCTAGATATTACAAAGAGAAATTGTAGTATTTATTGCAGTGCAATGGAAAGGATATCCAACAGAAACAGTAAGGGTTAAAACCAACAATGTTAGGTCAGACCGACTAGTGAACAGGTTCCATTTGAAATATCCTCAGAAACCTGGGGGAGATGTAAAGAAGAAAAACATGAACCTATGATGGCAATATGTGTTTGCAGGTATCTCTTCTTTCCAGGGGGCCAGCATGCCAAGATTGAATTTACTTATGCTTTCTGTGAATACTATTACTTTTCAACTTACCAAGGAACTGGCGGGAGGGAAGGGGAAAATGGAATGCGGAGGCTACAGATTTCAACCGTAAGAGTCCAGCCCCCACCAAAGTGTCAGCCAAGACATGAACTGTTTTCACTTCTGCAGATGTTGGCCAAGACATGAACTGTTCTCAAAACAAAATGATTCATAATTGGACAATGTGTCCTGTCCAGTGAGAAGAGGAAAGAACTCTATTCTTGAACTATGCAATATTGCCTGGGAAAAGTTAGAGCTGGTTTTTCTTCCTTCAATGCCAAAATGATGTACTCATTAAAGTTTTGCTTTTTGGATTTCCAAGTTCCTGAAAGTGCCTATGTATGTTGGGTTCTTTAGTTGGACTGTTGAGACAGATAAGGAATAATGGATGGAAACTGATCAAGAAGAGATTCAACCTAGAAATAAGGAGAAATTTTATGACAGTGAGAACAATTAACCAATGGAACAGCTTGCCTTCAGAAGTTGTGGAAAGCTTCATCACTGGAATCTTTCAAGAAGACTGGACAGCCATCAGAAATGGTATAGGGCAGTGATGGCTAACCTTTTTGCCACAGCGTGCCAAAAGCGGGGGAAGCACGGTGGGGTCACAAGCACGCATGCCCACATCCATAATTCTATGCCCCCCCCGTGCTCCCCCCACTTTTGGCGCGTGATGGCAAGGTGGGGCCGGTAGGCCTGTTTTTTGCTCTCCCCAGGCTCCAGAGCCTTTCTAGGAGCCTGGGGAGGGCAAAAACGGCCTTCCCTCAGCCCTCTAGAGGCCATCCAGAAGCCAGAAACAGTGTGTTTCCTGACTGCTGGTGGGCCCAGAAGGCCCAAAAATCAGCTGGCTGGCGCAGGCATGCATGCTGGAGCTGAGCTTGCGTGCCCACCGATATGGCTCCGCGTGCCACCTGTGGCACCCGTGCCATAGGTTTGCCATCACGGGTATAGGGTCTCCTCATTGGTGGGATTCAATTTTTTTAACCAGTTCTATGGGCGTGGCTTAGTTGGGGGTGTGACTTGGTGGTCATGTGACTGGGTGGGCGTGGCTATCTGGTCATGTGACTGGGTGGGCATGGCTATAACCATCCTCACATTTATGTCCGTTGCGGCATTCTTAACAACTGTGTCAGTCATTTCACCACTACTTCTCTTCACCACGGTGACAAGACATGCAAAACGTAAAATGTGAGGACAGTTTAAGTTCAAGGACTGGTCAAAAGTGCAAGGACCAGTCAAAAATAACTTTTTCAGCCCTCTGACTAGTCCATATGCACATAGGGACTATTCAGAGGGTTGAAAAAAGTCATTTCTGACTGGTCCTCACATTTTTGACCTGTCCTCGCACTTATGACCATCCTCACATTTATGCCTGTTGCGGCATTCTTAACAACTGTGTCAGTCATTTCACCACTATTTCTCTTCACCACGGTGACAAGATAGGGCGTAAAATGTGAGGACAGTCGTAAGTTTAAGGACTGGTCAAAAGTGCGAGGACCGGTCAAAAATAACTTTTTCAGCCCTCTGCGTAGTCCTTATGCACATAGGGACTACCCAGAGGGCTGAAAAAAGTGATTTCTGACAGGTCCTCGCACTTTTGACTGGTCATCATTTATGTCCATTGCAGCATTCTTAATTAAATTAATTAAATAAAAATGACCTGCTGGAGCAGTTGGAGGCAGTGTTTGGGCCGGCTGCAGGGCAAGGTGATACAACCGGGGTAGGTAAGCCGCTGCTGCCCAGGTGGGAGACGGGCGCAGGCCTACAGGGCTGGCTGCAGGGTGAAGCGATCAGATGGGGTAGGTTGGGTCTGCAACCTTAAATACTCAACCTTAAACACATGTAAACACTTAAACACAACCTTAAACCTGGGTGAGCATTGCCAACTCCATATCACTTACTCCCACCCAGGTTTTGTGGCTTCCAGTATTTTCTTTTAAACAGGTATCTCTGGGTGTCTCATCTCTCTCATCTTTCTTTCTCCCCTTCATCTCTCTTTCTTCTCCCACCTTTCTCTCCATCTCTCATTCTTCCCCTATTTCTCTCCTTCATTTCTCTTTCTCTCTCTCTCTTTCTCCTCTCCCCCTTTCTCCCCTTCATCTCTTTCCCCCTTCTCTCTTTCATTCTCCCCCCATTTTTCTCCTTCATTTCTCTTTCTCTCCATCTCTTTCTCCTCTCTTGTCTGGGCAGTGGCGGTAGCAAATCTACTGCACCATCAGATCGCCCCTTGGCTTGGAGGCGGCACCTTAAACCTGTGCCCCACTGCGCGTGTGCCCGCCCGGCTGCACCTGCAGCCAGCTCTAGTTGCTCTTACTGAGCTTCACAATGGGGCAGATGGCGCTCCTCCTCCTCCTGGAGCCCATTATGATGCGGAACTTTGGCTGCAACCTGGGCAGCCAGGGCGGAGAAAAGTCATGCGTCTCCCCCAACGACTGGATGGGCTAGGGAAGGGGTGGGCAATTGTGCCTCTTTTACAACCTGTGGACTTCAACTCCCAGAGTGGTGCGGAGGGGTGGGGCAAGTGGCGGGGTGAGCCAGCAATTTAACGAATGGTTCGGCCGAACCGCCTAGAACCGGCAGAATCCCACCACTGGGTCTCCTGCTTGAGCAGGTGGTTGGACTAGATGACCTACATGGTTCCTTTCAAGTCTGTTATTCTATTCTATTCTATTCTATTCTATTCTATTCTATTCTATTCTA
>WNWU01000048.1:8417312-8430160 GCA_012654045.1 Ptyas mucosa
TATTCTATTCTATTCTATTCTATTCTATTCTATTCTATTCTATTCTATTCTATTCTATTCTATTCTATTCTATTCTATTTAGCAATAATATTTCATTTATAAAACCGCAACTTCCCCATTCACTGAGAAAGCACTATAGCAGCACAATAAACAACACAATAGAAACAAGCCGAAACCAATTAAATCAAACTAACAGGATTAAGCAAACACTTAAGATTAGCATCACCCAACCCTGGGGGGGGGGGCAGTCATGACCCCAGATGAGCGTCAAATAGATTAAATGAAAAAAGATACTCCAAACTCAAGCCCCAAAATTGCAAAATGCCTGAAATTATAAAAATCTGTCTACTTACCAAACCAGTTGGTCAGCTGCCCCAGAACTGATTGCTGAAGTTGCTTCTGTCCTTACCATTAAATAAAACCTCTTCCAGCAGCTGGCTTCTTTTTAATTTAATTTAGTGATGCTCTCATCTTTCCTGGCTGGGAACTTGATCCAATTCTTCCAAAAATTTGGTGACCGCAAACGGACTCCCAGCTCACCAGCTTACCTGACCATCAGACCAGGCCCATGTAAGCCTTCACCTAGCTAGCACCAGATAAGAGATCACTACATATCTACAGAAATGCACATGATCAAGGATAAACCCCTCCAGAAGGTATATGGGTCAATATAAAAGAAAAAAAAGTGACATTGCCATAGATGTAAAAGTCTGTAGAGATTCTCAGTCATCCAGGTCATGGTTGTCCCAAAAGTGCTTTTTCAGGAGACAAATGGACTTTCTTGTTTTTTCTTTGAAGATGTTTCGCTTCTCATCCAAGAAGCTTCTTCAGATCTGACAGGATAGTGGAGAATGGAAAGATTTATATTCCTTGCAGACAGCTGTTCATTTGCATGGTTTTAGAGGGTCATTGAAGCACTTGGAGGTTTATCTGTGTGCTCAGGGTCACCTGAGTAGTGCTCCTGGTTACTGTAGTCTGCAGTTTTTTTCTCTGGAAATCCATTCCTACTCTCACACCACTCAAAGGGTGTTAATCCCAAATTGTATAGCTAAAAGTCTGTAGAGATTCTCAGTCATCCCAGTCATGGTTGTCCCAAAAGTGGTTTTTCAGGAGGCAACTGAATTTTCTTGTTTTTTCATTGAAGACATTTCACTTCTCATCCAAGAAGCAACTGTCCAGAAACATTTGGGACGATCAATTCCAATTTGGGTGTCAGCTTTGAACCGAACCTGGCAGCAGCCATCTTTCTGTTCCTCAGTTGCCATACAGAGGGGAAAGGGGGGAAGGAGGTTGACATGCATTACTAAACACAACAAAGAGTTGTGGTAACAGATAAGGTTGTGGTAACAGATAAGGTTGGGGAAGGAATGCCTGAAGAGCTCTCCAAATAACCCAATTAGCCAATGTGACCTATGACACTTGGGGAAGGGGTTATTTTCTAGTTTAATTATACTGTAATCACAAGAAAGATTTAGATTTGGTTTTCCACTGAAGCTGTGCTGATATGATGTACTCATTAAAGAAGACCTTTGAGAAGGAGCCAAGTCTCAGAATTCTGATTTGCTTGGGTTTGATAGTAGAAGCCTTGTCATTGGGATGAATACCCTTTGAATGGTGTGGGAATAGGAATGGATTTCCAGAGAAAAAAACTGCAGACTACAGGAACCAGGAGCACTACTCAGGTGATCCTGAGGACACACATAAACCTCCAAGTGCTTCAACAAACCTCTAAAAGGATGCAAATGACCAGTTGTCTGCAAGGAATATAAATCCTTCCACTCCCCACTATCTTGTCAGATCTTAAGAAGCTTCTTGGGACTTCCGGTTGACGTCGCAGCGATTTCAGACACAGAGGAACAGGTCTCCACGTTCCCTGTGCTGAGTTCTTCCTGTTTGTGGGCTCTGGAGAGCCTAAGCCGCCATGAAGGGGAGGTGAAGGGGGGCATCCTGTGAGGCCGGGGAGAATCACACTTCTCCTGTCTGGCCCGGGGGCTTTTTTCCCTCTCAGCCACAGCAAGAAGAAAAAGAAGCCTAAAGATGGCCACTACAAAGCTGGGGCAACTGATGAATAAACAGCTAAGACTGGTGCAGGAGAGAAGAAGGTGAGCTGTGGTGGAACTGGGGGAGAGGATTTTTCTTTTACCTTAAATTTAACCCCAAGGAGTAATCCAGAATAATTGGCTCCAAATCAGCTATTTAAGCTACAGCTAGGCACTTGGAGAAACTACCAGACCACCTGACAGGAAGTGAACTGTTGGAGTGAAAATAATAAACTTTGAAATTTTGGAATATATAGAAAATTAAACCTTTAAGATGGGAAGGTGTGGTACTGGGATTGGGAAGGTATTTTTATGCTGGAATAATTTAAAACCTATTGTTGTTATAACCCAGTTATAACTAAAAAATACGCTGGAAATGTGATTATACTGAAATCTAAACTGAGTGTGCCACCTGCTGATGAAAGAAAAAACTACATGTTAGAAAATAATTTTATTTTACAAGCTTGGAAATATCCAAAATAATTTATATGAAAATCTTTATTGAATTACTTCTAGCCACTCTATGATTATTGGATTTTGGAAACTCAAGTTTAACCTCTGGAACTATTCAAATGGAACTGATTGTTAATGGGACATAAAGAACTGGGACTAGTAAATTAAAGATTGAATAAATAGCCTCTTGGATTGTTGGATAAAAACTGAACTCTTTTTCAAAAGAAAACAAGGTACCTAGTAAAGGAGAAATGGGTGGAATTGTACAAGAGTTGGATTTACTGTTTCAAAATTTAAAAAACCATTATGGAGAAAGAATTTAAGGAGACTATGGGCAAAATGGATAATATTATACAAGGGATGATAAGCACAGACCAAGATGCCCAGGAAAAGGAGGAGTCAACTGAAGGAATGAAGAAGGAGAAAGACAAAGACAAAGAGAAGACAACTGTGGAAATAATAATGACTAATGAATTAATTAATTCCCCTGGAATTAATCCAGGGGAAGAATATAACAGAGGGGGAAGAGAGGTCTGAAAGCAAGATAGAATAGATAGGCTTGGATAGAAAGGTTAAAAACTAGGCAGTGGAAAAGGGTAGAGGTGGGAGGAATACCTAGATTAAATATTCAGGAAGCAGATTTAAGAGAGGAATTTGTGAGGCAAGTAAAAAAAAAGCATAGCAATTAAAATTGCAGGACGGGCAAGAGACAATGGATAAGTGATATTCTTATTCTTATTATATTGTTGTTTTGATTTACTCTCCTTCTTTCCTATTTTTCTTGTAAACCATAGTAAAGAAAGTATGGAAATGGGCAAGGGATGATAGATAGATGCTCTTTTGTTGTTCTTATGAGTTACTTCTTTTTTTCTCTCTCGCTTTCTGTGTCCTTTTCCTTTTTCCTCTTTTAAGTAGGTAACATGATTAGAAGTTAGATAGGAAAGAAAGGAAAAGCTTTCTTTTATTAAAGGATGATATCATCAAAAGCAAAAATAAGTGATAGAAATAAGAAGAGGAGGAATATTAGTATAGACTTTTTATATCACCACCACCCCCGCTCTTCCCCCGCTGTGGGAGGGTGGGTGTGATTTATTACTTATATGCTGGGGTGAGAGCCCAGCTTTTCGAGCCGCGCCCGGGAGACCAAACTTACGAGGAATGTTTCCCTGCCGCGGTGAGAGGGCGGCGGTTGTTTGTCATCTTATATCCTACCTGGTGTGCTGTAAGGGGGTGCCTGGGTGGGTGGGGGGGTTCCTCAAGGAATGGTGTGGTTGGACCTAGGTCAACAGCATTTGTCCAGGGCAGCCGTGCCCTTATTTATGGCTGAAGATGGTTACGCAATTTTATACAAGAGCAGATTTATATGCTTTAAGGAATGCCCCCCATTCCTGGAAGTGGCCTACCAGCCTTGCCAAGAAATATCTCAAGGACAGGTCCTGGGATCCGGAGAGCTGGCACGAGGGCGTTGGGGTTTTTAAAAAATTTTATATTCTTTTTTAATTGGCTTTTTAAGGGGTGGGAGGAAGGATGTTTGTATGACGGGGGTGGGTTTGGGGGGCAACCCACAGATGTCAGGGGGGGCAGGGGGGGTTAGTTCCCAGGAGGGCATCTCCATTGGCTTAGTGGGTGGGAGGGGCAGATATGGTGAGAGCAGGGGGCCACATCATGTTAGGGGAGGACACACTTGCTACCTGCGAGTGATTGCATGCTCTGGCCCCCAATGCTCCTCTCACTCCTCGGGTTGCTCAGACCCTCAGGCCCGGGGCCTCCGGTTGATGCTGTGCAATGCCAGGTCTGTGGTAAATAAAGCCCCCTCATTTGTGATCTGGTTCAGGAGGGGTGTGTGGACCTGGTAGGTATCACGGAGACCTGGTTGGGCCAGGAGGGGGGGTTCCCCCTCGTGGAGATGTGCCCACCGGGTTTCCATGCATTCCAGCAGCCGAGGGCCCAGGGGAGGGGCGGAGGGGTGGCGGTTCTTGTAAAGGAGAGTCTTGCTCCTAGGGAGGCCACTGTACCTCAGATAGCTGGATGTGAGTCTCTCCTGGTGAAGTGGGGACATGGGAGATAGATGGGCTTGCTGATTACATACCTGGCTCCCTGCCACATGTTGGCTGCCCTGCCCGAGCTACTCAGCATGATTGCTGAGGTGGCAGTGGAGACCCCCAGGCTTATGGTCATGGGGGACTTCAATCTGCCATCTGTTGGCGAAACGTCTGAGGTGGCTCGGGAGTTCATGGCTTCCATGACGGCCATGGATGTGACCCAGCTAATTCATGAACCTACTCACACGGGGGGACACACTCTGGACGTGATTTTTGTCTCTGGGCAGTGGATGAATGATCTTGAGTTAGGGGCGATAGCGATCAAGCCCTTGTCATGGTCAGATCATTCCCTTCTTAGGCTTGACTTTCTAACTGCCACACCCCACCGCAGGGAGACGGAACAGACCAGATGGTTCCGCCCCAGGCACCTGATGGATCCTGATAGGTTCCAGATGGAGCTTGGGCCATTTCCTGAGGCTCTGACTCATGACTCGGCCGCGGAGCTGGTGGCCTCCTGGGATAGGGCGGCCGCTGGCGCTTTGGACCGAGTCGTGCCTTTGCGGCCTTTGACCCGTCGCCGAGTCCACTTGGCTCCTTGGTTCTCTGAGGAGCTGAGGGAGATGAAGCGCCGGAAAAGATGCCTAGAGAGCAGTTGGAGGTCTAGTCGTTCCGAATCCGACCGAACACGGGTAAGAGCTCATATTAACACTTACCTAGTAGCGATAAAAGCGGCAAAATGTAACTATTTTCCCGCTCTTATCGCATCGGCAGATAATCGCCCAGCCACTCTGTTTAGGGTGACCCGCTCCCTTCTCCATCCGGGAGCGTGGGAGGATCCCTTGCAGGGTCGTGCTGAGGATTTTGTTCAGTATCTGCATGATAAAATCACTCAGATTCGGGAAGGCCTGGCCTCTGACTGGGTAGGTACAGATGGGATGATAGAGGCCAGTCTTGAGAATGTCATTTGGGAGGAGTTCGATCCTGTTGCTCCCGAGGACGTGGACAGGATACTAGGGCGGCTGAACGCGACCACATGTTTATTGGACCCATGTCCCTCCTGGCTGGTACTGGCCTCCCAGGAGGTTACGTGAGGCTGGCTCCAGGGGATTATCAATGCTTCTTTGGGTGAGGGTGTCTTGCCATTTGCCTTGAAAGGGACAGTGGTGAGGCCCCTCCTAAAGAAGCCTGCTCTGGATCTGGCTGTTTTGGCTAATTATCGTCCAGTCTCCAACCTTCCCTTCGTGGCGAAGGTTGTTGAGAGTGTGGTGGCGCAACAGCTTCCTGGGTACCTGGATGAAGCTGTCTATCTGGATCCGTGCCAGTCTGGCTTCTGGCCTGGGCACAGCATGGAGAATGCATTGGTCACATTGGTAGATGATCTCTGGAGGGCTCGGGATAGGAGTTGTTCTTCTATCCTGGTCCTATTAGATCTCTCAGTGGCTTTTGATACCATCGACCATGGTATCATGCTGCACCGGTTGGAGGGGCTGGGAGTGGGGGGCACCGTTTTACGGTGGTTCTCCTCCTATCTCTCTGACCGGATGCAGTCGGTGTTGGCAGGGGGGCAGAGGTCGACCCCGAGGTGCCTTGTGTGTGGGGTGCCACAGGGATCGGTCCTCTCACCCCTTCTGTTCAACATTTATGTGAAGCCGCTGGGCGAGATCATCCGTGGCTTTGGGGTGGAATTCCATCAGTATGCTGATGATACTCAGCTGTACATTTCCACCCCAGGCCATCCCAACGATGCCCTTGAAGTGATGTCCCGGTGCTTGGAGGCTGTGCGGATCTGGATGGGGAATAACAGGCTCCGACTCAACCCTTCCAAGACCGAGTGGCTGTGGCTGCCGGCGTCCCAATATAGCCAGTTGGTGCCATCGCTGGCTATTGGGGGCGAGTTATTGGCCCCCACAGAGAGGGCTCACAACTTGGGTGTTCTCCTGGATGCACGGCTGTATTTAGAAGAGCATATGATGGGCGTGGCCACGGGGGCTTTTCATCAGGTTCACCTGATCTGCCAGTTGCGTCCCTTTCTGGATCAGGACCCCTTACGCACGGTCACTCAGGCACTCGTCACTTCCCGCCTGGACTACTGTAATGCTCTCTACATGGGGCTCCCCTTGAGGTGCACCCAGAGGCTCCAACTGGTGCAGAATGCGGCTGCACGGGGGATTATGGGAGCGACAGGGTGCTCCCATGTGACATCTCTCCTGCATGAGCTGCATTGGCTCCCGGTGGACTTTCGGGTGCGATCAAGGTGTTGGTTATCACCTTTAAAGCACTCCATGGCATCGGACCTGGGTATTTGCGGGACTGCCTTCTGCCACCAATAGCCTCCCACCGGCCAGTACGCTCCCACAGAGAGGGACTCCTCAGGGTGCCGTCGGCCAGGCAATGTCAGCTGGCGACCCCCCAGGGGGAGGGCCTTCTCTGTGGCAGCATCTGCCCTCTGGAACAACCTGCCTCCGGAGATATGCAGGATATCAGATCTCCGGGTTTTTCGCTGTGCCCTAAAAACTTTTCTCTTCCAACAAGCAGGGCTGGCAGAACCCCCCCCCCCTTTTTAAGATTTTAGATTTTTAAATTGTCCAAATTGGGTTTTAGTTATGAGGTTTTTAAATTCTTTTAAATTTTAAATTTTGTATTGACTGTTTTTTATTTCTGGCTGTACACTGCCCTGAGTCCAGCAGGAGAAGGGCGGTTTATAAATTGAATAAAATAAATAAATAAATAAATATTACAAAATGAAAATAATAACAAGAGAAAATGTGGAATAATTGAATAATCATAGGCTACAAATCAATTTAAATATGCATTATTATTAGAAATATATAAGCGGATTGAATGTAAGGATTATGATTAACTTGATTAGCTTTTTTTGTATTAGAATGTATGACACCCAGGTGCCACACTGTTCACACATTGATTTTATATTTTGATAAAAATAAATATTTTTTTTTTAAAAAGAAGCTTCTTGGATGAGAAGTGAAACATCTTCAAAGGAAAAACAAGAAAGCCGACTTCCGGCTGAGCCGCCGGCATCGCCAGACCCTTCTTTGTGAAGCGCCAGCCCCAGACTCCGTAGAATCGCAAGAACAGCGAAAATCAGCTGTCTTGCGGTTTGGAATCCTTCCCCCCAGGAAGAAGGGGGGAAGGAGAGCAGACGGGTGGGGTAGAGCTCCCTAAGAGCACCAGGTTTTGCCAATAATCTGGTGCTCGAAGATGAGAGCTCCCCGTGAAGCCTGTCAGAGCTCCGGACCTGGGATGCCTCTGACGGGGAACTTTTTCCCTGTCAGAACTAGATGCCGCGGCCACCCCATTAAACAACTTTAAACAAATACTTTTTGAACTAAGATGGCAGAGCACAAGTTGCACGAAGGAAACAGCAAGTATTTTTTTTTCTTTTTTTTTTAACTCCAAGGATTTACTTTCTTTAAAAGATTTCTCTTAAGTGGAAAGTGAAAGCAAGATGGCGTTTGAGTTTCAACGGGGCGTGAAGAAATGAAAGTTAAAAGCAACTATTGATAAGCCCCTGTTTGAAACGTAAAACTCCTTTTTGAAAAGTGGATGAAATAATAATAATAATTCAAGCAGCAATATAAATTAAAAAGTCTTTTTTTTCCTTTTTTCTTCTTGAAATTCTTTTTTTTTCTTTCTTCTTTTTTCCCCCGTCCTTCTGGAGGGGAAGGAAGAAGGGGGGCAAGATGGCTGGGCTTTTTGAAAACAAAGAAAGTAAAGGAGGGTTATTTAACCCTCAATGGTCTGACTTTGAGGAAGCTTTGAGCTCAATTACCTCTGCTTTATTGAAAAGAATTGATACTATATTTCAGGCTTCTCAAGCTGGAAACAATGAAATACATGGAAATACTGAGTTGCAATCTAGCAGTGGGGGATTGAATGAAGAGCTGGGAGAGGAAAAAAAACAAAAACAGACCATAGCCGATCTTATAGAAGAGAGAAAGATGAAGGTTGAGCAGGAGCAAGAAACTCTGGAAGTTGATGAAGAGCCGTTCCCAGAAGAAGCTACATTCCTGCAAAAAGTTTATAATATCCAATCCCAAAAACCGCAAAATTTTTCTGGAGTTAAAAAAGGCAGAGGGATCAAAGTTAAGAAGAAAGTTCGTAAAAAGGAAAAGAAGAAAGCCTGGAGAAATGGAAAATAACCCTGCTTGACGAGATGATGGTCCTTAAAAAGTATTGTTTAAATGTTTAAAGATTTTGAATTTGGGGGGGGGGGGAAGCAGACAGCAGTTTAATGCCAGTTAACCAAGTGATGAACGATGAGGAGGCAATTTATAGCTGTATTGGAATATTTTGAGAAGAATAAACAGATCACTGCAATGCTGGTGTGTTGGGCTGTGAAATATGCCCTGACTTGAAGGATTTGGAATATTTTATTAAGGACTGTGATAAATCTGGATCTAACTGTAAATGTAGAAGATTTATTGAATATACTAAACTGGAGCTTCTTGCTTGATGGTAATAAATATAAGGCAAAAGGACTATGGATCTAGAGCAATTGCAGCTGATTTGGTGGTTTCCCTAATACGTTTGATGAATCTACTAATTTAACTTTTGACTGGATTTGATGGATATTATTACAAATATAATTATAAAGTCACTCGGGGGGGTTTTTTTATAAAGAAGCAATTTTCTATTTAGGTGGGTAGACGTAAATGATGAAGATATTCTATACGCTGTTGGAAGATGTGAAGACAAGAAGATTAGCAACTGGTTTAATCTAGTATGATGAATTTAAATGTTTGATATAGTTACTAAATGATGTTTTATCTGTATTGATAAATTTATAAGAGGTTTGATTGTTATATTCTTTTTTTGACTAAAAAATTTATTATTATTGTTTTTTTCATTAAGTGTTTTAATTATAATAGGACCTTGATGGTTTAAAAATGGAGGACGGAAGACTTTATATAGTATTTTATTTTAAATTTGGGGGGGGGTTTGATTGAGGGTTTCTTTATTTTTCTTTGTTGTTGGGGGTTCTTTTTTTCTCTGTTTTAAATGAAAGAAGTTATAAAATATCTTGTTAGATCGTATAGACTTAATAATTTGCTAAGTATTAATTAGTTATATTGAGTAATGATAGGTGTGATTATGTAATACTTAATTGTTTTATCAACTGCTGTAATTATAAATGGAGACATGGAGATTAATTCTGTTGAATTAGATGGAATAAGAAGAAAGAAGACTTGCTTTCCTTTTATCTACTTGTTTAATGATTAGGATTATGATAAGTGTGAAATGGAGTTTAACTTAGAGAATTTGAGCTGTATTTTATCTTGTAATTGTATTTGCTCTGGGAAGTCAGGGGGGTGGTTGGGGAGGGGGGAAAATGTATGTAAAATTTTTAAAACTTTTTCAATAAAAAAAAAAAAGAAAAACAAGAAAGCCCATTTGCTTCTTGAAAAAGCACTTTTGGGATTGCCATAGGTGTATATTACAGGCCATCCCAATCAATCAGAAGAAATACATGAATTCTTTGCCAACCAGTTAACAAATGTATAGAGGAAGCATACCACAGTAGTAATGGGAAACTTCTACTATCCAAATATCAACTGGGAGACAAATTCTGCAGCAAGTGGGAGATCAAATAGATTCCTAACCAACTTAGCTGTCTGTGAAGTTTCCAAAAGATGCCCTAATTAATTCATGAGCCATGAGCCAAACTTCAAAAGAAATACAGTAATTTATTAGGAGCACCATTTCAGCAATATTCGGATGCAGTTAGAACTAATCCCACGTAGATTTACATTCCACTATGACCCTGTCTCTTCCCTCCTCCCTGGCCATGTCATAAATCACATTCTCCAATTAACCACTTTGCCTGGCTGTGAAATCCAACACCCTCCTCCTGATTGCGGTAAGAAAGTATGTATGGAATGTAGCTTTGGTTAGGGAAATTAATCAGCTCTATCAGTTCTCCCTCCCTCCTGCTCATGGCAACTTGAAAGCTTTGCAAGTTGACACCAACAACTTTGTCATCCAAAAGGTAGAGGAGGGAACTAGAAGTAAAGCTATACTGGATCTAATTCTTAATAGAGAAGAAGTGACAGAGGGAGTTGAAGTTGCCAGAACATTGGGTAAAAGTGACAACATCATACTGGAATTCAATATAATGCAAACACAAGCAATACAAAATAATCCAACCAGTGTCTTAAACTTTAAAAGAGCTGATTTTAACAAACTCAAAGACAGCCTAGGAAAGATTCCAGGGATGAAAATCCTAAAGGGGAAAACAACTTAAGAAGCTTAGGAAACTCTGAAAATGTGATAATAAAAACCCAGTCTAGCACTAGAACACTGAAAAAGATAAACAACAAATTCAAGAAGAAGCCAGTATGGCTGCACAAAGATCTCTCTGAGAAACTTAAGAGAAGTATAAAAAATAGAAATAGGGACACTTAACTAAGGCTGATTATCAGCAGATAGCCAGAACATGCAAAGATGAAGTCAGGAAAGCAAAGGCTCAGAATGAACAAAGACTTGCAACAAAAGATAATTTTTAAAAAGTTTTTTTCAACATATTCATAAAAAGAAAAAAGTCAAGGAAACATAGGTCCACCAAAAAGAGAAGATGGCAAGGAAGTAATAGGCAGTATGGAGAAAGCAGAGTTGCTTAACTCATTCTTTACATCAGTCTTCATGCAAATAGAAATTATAGCCCAACATACCAAAAAAACTACCGTAAAAAAGAAACTAGAAATAAAAATTAAAATAAGCAAGAAAATGGTAAGAGTACATCTATCTGACCTTGATGAATATACAGTAAATCATCATGACCTGATGAATTACACCCCAGAGTTCTGAAGGAGCTGGGAGATGTTATCTCAGAACCATTGCACCATATCTTTAAAAAATCCTGGATCACTAGGGAAGTACCAGAGGACTGGAAAAGGGATGATGTGGTTCCCAGCTTCAAAAAAGGAAAAGAAACAGACCCAGGAAACCACAGATCAATCAGTCTAACATCAATACCTGGGAAGATCCTGGAAAAGATAATAAAAAATAGATCTGCGAAGAAGTAGAAACAAATCAGTTATAACTAGTAGCCAGCATGGGTTTGTTAATAACAGATCATGCCAAATCAATCTTATTTCATTCTTTGATAAAATCACTAAATTAGTAGACCAGCGAAATGCTGTGGACATAGTATACTTAGACTTCAGCAAGGCATTCAACAAAGTAGACCACAACCTACTTCTTGGTAAGCTAGAAAAATGTGGAATAGACAACATTACCACTAGATGGATCTGTAGCTGGCTGACAAACCGTATTTAATGAGTAGTCCTTAATTGTACTAGATCCACATGGAGAGAATAAGTTGTACCACAAGGCTCCGTATTAGGCTCAGAAGGAATCAAATTTGAATCAAATTTCTCAGAAGAATCAAATTTGCAGATGACACTAAACTGGCAGGAATAGTCAACATCCCAGAAGACAAGCTCAGGATCCAAAATGATCTTGACAAACTTGAAAAATGGACCCTATCCAACAAAATGAATTTCAATGTGGAGAAAAGCAAAGTTTTACATTTAGGTAGGAAAAATCAAAGGTATAAGTACAGATTAGGCGAGACCCGGCTCAAAAACAGTAACTGTGAGAGGAACCTTGGAGTCCTAGTGGATGATCATTTCAATATGAGTAAATAGGGTGCAGCAGCAGCCAAAAAAGCTAATACAATCATGGGTTGTATAAAAACAGAGGCATAGAATCAACATCACGTGAAGTACTAGTACCACTTTATAAAACCCTAGTAAGACCACACCTGAAATACTGCAACCAATTTTGGTCACCATACTACAGAAAAAAGTGTTGAGACTTTGGAAAAAGTTCAGAAAACAGCAACTAAGATGATAAAAGGCCTAGAGACTAAAATATATGAAGAATGGCTGCAGGATTTGGGTTTGGTTAGTCTAAAAAAAATAAGAATTAGGGGCAACATGATAGTAGTATTCCAGTATTTGAGAGGCTGCCACAAAGAAGAGGGGGTCAAATTATTCTTCAAAGAGGGCAAGACAAGAAACAATGATTGGAAACTAATCAAAGAGAGAAGCAACCTGGAATTAAGGAGAAACTTCCTAACAGTGAGGACAATTAACCAGTGGAATAGCTTCCCTGAAGAAATTGTGGGTGCTTCATCACTGGATGTTTTTAAGAAGAGTTTAGACAGTCATTTATCTAAAATGGTATAGGTTCTTCTGCTTGAGCAGGGGGATGGACTAGAAGACGTTCAAGATCCCTTCCAGCTCATCCTATCCTATCCTATCCTATCCTATCCTATCCTATCCTATCCTAT
>WNWU01000048.1:8430170-8442360 GCA_012654045.1 Ptyas mucosa
TATCCTATCCTATCCTATCCTATCCTATCCTATCCTATCCTATCCTACCCAATGCTACTCAAGCCCCAATTAAGGAAAACTCACTGCATCAAGATTTGCAAGACTACCCCCTCCTCCTGGGGATGGGACTCCATTGAGGTGGGCCTCCTAAAGAGTGCCACCCCAATTAAGATACAAGTAAAGGCAGGGCCACCCCCATGGATATCCCAATATAAGAATGAGCTAGGGGCAATTGAGCCAATTAGGAAACTAATCAGTTCAAGGAGTCCTCAGGAAGTGTACATCCCCATGCAACACTGCAGTTTTCTCAGTGAGAAAACCCTGGACTGATACAGAGGGGAACCCCATTTATTGCTTCGTGCATGGTTTATTATTCATTAATGCTTATGTAATACTTAGGGCTCCAGTAGTACCCAACCTAGCCACAATCATTACTGAAATTCCAGCCACAGGTGAGTACTTTACTATAATTGACTTGTGAACTGCTTTCTTCAGCAGTCTGGTAGCCTGGGCTTCCCAGTATCTATTTGCATTTACATGGGAAAACCAAAAATACACTTGGACCTGTCTCCTTCAGAGGTATACAGAATCCTCAACCCTCTTCCCTCTTCTCGCAAATCCTAAAAGATCTGTCTTCCATCCTCCTGCCCTGCAAGTCCACTCTCATCCAATTTGTGGATGATCTCCTGTTAGCTTCTGAGATGGAGGAGGACTGCGGCACTGACGCCCACCACTTGCTCTACTGTTTAGCAAAGAGGGGGATAAGGCATCCCCAACAAAGCTCCAATACCTCCAGCAAGAGGTAGCTTCCATAGGGCCCCAAAAGTTAGCCCCGGAACAAGTAAGGATTATACTAAGCATGAAACCTCCCAAGATAAAATGCCAGGTTAGAGCCCTCTTAGGAATCCTGGGGTTCTGCTGCACATGGATTTCCTCATTTGGGAATTGGCAAAGCCACTCATTCAATTAACATCTAAAGATACAGCATACCCCATCATATGGACCAAACCTTAGACAAAATAAAACATACACTAGCCTCTGTCCCAGCTCCTGGGCTTGCCTAACTACCAAAAGCCCTTCATCCTGTATATACAGAAAAACCAGAGGGTAGGGTCAGGTGTCCTAGCACAGAAAACCGGCCTCATACAGAGACAAGTTGCCTATTACTGTCTCCAGCTAGACCCCATAGTGTAAGGGATGGTCCCCTGCTTATGACCAGTAGCAGTTACTGTTGAAATAGTTGAGTGCTCAAGGGACCTGGTCCTTGGACACCCACTGGTTGTGAGGGTCCCTCATGATGCATTTGCCTTCCCCTACTCTCCTTCCACATGGCCCGCAGCCCCGCCATGCTTCCCTGCCTTCCCCATGGCCTTCCCAGCAGTCCCCGACTCCCTGTGGCCAGGCCAGCTGCCCATGCTTGCCTAGACAACCCTGCCCTGGGCTCAGTGTTCCTTTCCCCTCTGGGCTGAAGCAATTTACCTGCAGCCTGCCATGTTCGGCTGAAGGGAGGGCAGTGCAAGCAGGGGACAGCACGGGGATAGGTGGGCTGAAGTGGATTGGAACCTACCTTACTGAACCATCCATAAAGTGCTGCGGTGGAGAGAAGCAGCCACTGATCCGAAGACCACATGGAGCCGCTCCATGTGTTCTCTGGCGACCTGTTTTCTCTCCCCTGCTGCTCTTGCTGGGAAAGCATCTTTCGCACAGCGAAATTTACTTCAGCAACCAGGAGTTGCTGCTTTGGGTCCTGTAAGTCCCACTCCCATCTGGAAAACGCTGCAGGCAGCAGAGAGAAACAGGTGCTGGGTGCTTCTCTCTGCTGCCCGCAGCACTTTCCTGATGGGAGTAAAGTCAGACTCAAAGCTAAATTTTGCTGTGCTGCACAAGACACTTTCCCAGCAAAAGCAGCAAGGGAGATAAAACAGGCTGCCAGAGAACAGGTGGAGCAGCTCCACGTGCTCTCCAGGTCAGTGGCTGCTTCTCTCTGCCACTGTTCTTGCTGGGAGAGCGAGAGCGTCTTTCGCAGTTAAATTTAGCTTTGGGTCCAACTTCACTCCCATTGGGAAAGTGCTGCAGGTGGCAGAGAGAAGCAGCCAGGTTGAATGCTATTTCTCTCTGCGGACAGCAGCATTTTCCGGATGGGAGTGGAACTTCCAGGAGGACTCAAAGCGGCAACTCCTGGTTGCTAAAGTAAATTTCACAGCACAGGGTGGGGAGGGATGTGGGAAGATTTAGAAAACTCATCTTCATAAATGGGAGAAAACGAACCGATGGGCAAGCAATGTGCCAAGTATAAAAAAACCAAAAACAATCCCACGCATGCGCACGCCTGGGTACATGGGCATATACCATTTTCCTTCTGCTCTGTGTGCACATTTCCCCCATTTCTCTCTCTCCTTTCTGTTCCCCCTGGGCTTCTTCTGCTCTGTCTGTGTGCGCGTATCCCCCACTTCTCTGTCTCCAAGGGTGAAATTCAGCCGGTTCTGGCATCCAGGTAGGGAAAATTTTTGACTGGTTCAGAGAACTGGTAGGGGAAATTTTGATTGGCCCCGTCCACCACTCCTATATTCTGTTGTTTATTAGCTCAGCAGCTGATTTGCACAGCAGAGTGGATTGCTGTGCCTCAACT
Organism: Ptyas mucosa; assembly: GCA_012654045.1. Taxonomy (NCBI): domain Eukaryota; kingdom Metazoa; phylum Chordata; class Lepidosauria; order Squamata; family Colubridae; genus Ptyas; species Ptyas mucosa. The sequence goes on from WNWU01000048.1 coordinate 8,432,800, forward strand.
GAAGAAAGCCATTGAGAAACTCAGACAATATAGCTGGTAGAAACTCCCTGCCTTACCCCAGAGGTTTGTTTTACTGGAAGGGTGAGTTAGAATTGTCTCTTCTCCCCCACCTTCCTTTCCACTTTCTTAGAAGCAGAAAGTCACAGGGCTAATCTGGAAGGGAATCATTGTGTTGAACCATTGAAAAGTGCAGGTGGTGGTCTTTCTGCTTCTCCAGGTCTTTGATTGGGGGTTTCCTCTGGAGCAAAAGCAGAGAGCCTCTTCCAGTGAAGATTTATCTGTGTCTTCTAATTTGCTTCCAGAGCAGAACAAAAAAGCCTCTTCCTGTGAAGGCTTTTCTAGTTCTTTATTCTGATTTTCTCCTGGAGCAAAAGAATGCCCTTTCTAGTGAAGTCTTCCCTGTGTGTTTATTCTGATTTTCCTCTGGACTGGAACAAAATCATTTGGTGGCAGGCCTTAAGTAACAATCCCATATTTATTTTACTCCATGCGTGACCCACTCACTATTTAATTTACCACTTGTGTCTGTGCTTCCTTCTCAAACTGTATACTTGTCTCCTCCTCCTTCCCTCCCTCCCTCCCTCTCTCTCCATGGTAAAATTGTCTTCCATGAAACCAGTCCCTGGTGCCAGAAAGGTTGGGGACCTCTGAATTAGATGATGCAGGGTCGCACCAGGAGAGCCCTTTTAAGAATTATGTATTAATAGAAAAGGAACTAACTTAGCTCTGATCCTAAATGCTAAAGCTGTTGCACATAAAAAACAGAGGAGCTCTGATCAACTATCACAGCCACATTTTGGATCTGAGTGGAGGGCCTGGGAAAGGTGTCAGAACAACAGAATAACACAGAAGGGACTTTGGAGGGGACCCTACACCATTTCAGAGAAATGACTTTTCTTTTTCTTAAAAGTCTCCAGTGATCAAGCATCCAGAACTTCTGGAGACAAGCAGTTCCACTGGTTAATTGTTCTCACTGTCAGGAAGTATCTCCTTAGTTTTAGGTTGCTTCTCTCTTTGTTCAGTTTCCATCCATTGGTTCTTGTTTTGTCTTCTGCTTCTTTGGAAAATACATCCCCTCCCCAACAGACAGGAAGCAGCAGGTGAAGCTAAGCAAAATCACATCAGATACCTGTACAATTAGCACAAGGCCCCCCCCAAGGATTTGTGCTTTCTCCACTTCTCTCTATATACCAATGACTGCATCTCAAATGATCCATCTGTTAAACTACTGAAGTTTGCAGATGATACAACATTGATTGGTCTCATTCAAGACAACGATGAATCCACATACAAATGGGAGGTTAAACACCTAGCCTCGTGGTGAGACTGGAACAATCAGGAACTGAAAACACTTAAAACCGTAGAAATGGTAGTAGACTTTAGGAGAAACCCTCCCATACTACCACCTCTTACAATACTAGGCAACACAGTATCAACAGTAGAGACCTTCAAATTTCTAGATTCTATCTCAAGACCTAAATGGACATCTAACATCAAAAACATAATAAAAAAAGCACAACAAAGAATGTTCTTTCTTTTCTTTCTTTTTTCTTTTTAAATATTTTTTATTCAACATTTACATCTTTAACATCCTTGTTACATTTTTAGAGCTTTCCGATACCAGCATCTTTGATAATATCTATAACCAACTATATATACCATATTTTTTGGAGTATAAGACGCACCTTTTTACCCCCCCAAAAGGGAGTGAAAATCTGGGTGCGTCCAAATGTAGCCCCGCCCACCCACCAGCCCCCACCCTTCAGACATTTTCGGGCAGTTCCAGGAGGCAGGGATCTGGGTTGGGGCACAGCCTGAGGAACAACCCTCTTTGGGACAGTCTGGGGGGGGGGAATCTGCGTGGCAGCTTCGGGAAACAAGGCAGGCCCCATGGTTTGTGGCTGGTCATCCCTCTGGCTGCCCAGCAGGCAGCTTAGGGCAGACAATGGTCACAATGACTTCACTCCCCAGCAATGTGAGAAGCAGCCGCCAGTGCTGCCTAAGCCCTCTCCGAGCCCAGGAGCCGAGCGAGCCAAATGGGAGCTCCTAAAGTGAAACGTCCCTCCTTTCCAGCCACCACTGCCTGGATTCCCCAATGCAATTCTCAGAACTGCGTTTCAGGTGGCAGGTGGCCAGTTCCCCTGCAATGTGCAGCGGGGAACTGGGAACCATTTTGGATTCAGGGAGAGGATTGCAGCGCTGCCATCTGAAAGTGCTTTTCTTCCCATTGCACATTGCAGAGCCACGTGCCCTCATCCTCCTTCTCAGCAGACTCACCTTCTCTTTCCTCCTGGGCAGATCCGCTGCCTGAAACGTGATGCACTTTTTTTGCCTCTGCACACCCCATGTTTGGAATCGGGAAGGGGATTGCGGTCTGCCATCCGAAAACGCTTTCCTTTGGCATCAGGATTCCTGTCTTCTGATAGCCTGCTTTGGGCTGGGTGTTGATTTGACTGGAATTACTTGATTTTGGAACCACCAAAAAGATAATTTACAAGTGATACACCACCACAAGACCTTGGCTGTTTGTTTCAAATCAGGAGAGAAGAGAGGAGAAGAAAGGGTGTGATACATTTGGAGTTGTTTTGTTAAAAAAAATAAAACAGGAGTCAATTCCCATAGAATGCTTCTAGAGTTTAATTGAGGTTCTGTTCACTTTCCGACCCCTGCAGTCACTAGGGTTTTTAAGGCAATATGTCATTGCAGTGACATATTGTCATGCTGTTACAAAAGATGGAGTTGGCTGTTCTTTTCTGCTTTTCTGCCTCTTCCTCACTGTGTCTTTCAAGATGATTGGGGACAACCATAGACAGAAAGTTGGCATAAAGTTCAGTGTGAACATAAGATTCCTTTCCTGCTAATCAGAGCTGGCTCGTGCAAGTTGATTTATGAGATCAGGATCAACATACAGACATTTACATTACTCACTTTGGGGGGTGGGGAGAACTTGATTTGCTAGTTCTTTTTGGTGGGATTTTCCAGGGTTGAAAACTTATTGCCACTTCAAAAACATTTAATTATATATTTATACATGCATACATACAAACATACCTTTTGGGAAACTCAAATATGAAAGGTTGATATCACCTACTGGATACATTCACTAAGTCTAAGAATGTACAAGGATACACTCCTGAAGAATACATTCATATTCTTCAATCTATTTTCTACCTGTCAGCGATCTAAGCTGCACTATTTTCATTGCTGCCATAAATCAAAGAGAAAAGGGAAAAAAACCCGGAGCTAGCAATAACCGTTTGAAATTTAGTGCTTGGCATTTGATCTAGTGTTCTTCTCCCCCTTAATAGATAGGGTTTCCCAGGTGATGAAGGGAGGGGGACATTCCTGTGATCTGAAGTAGTTGGCAGAAGAGACTGATTTGGAAGATGGCCAATGGGCATTGAGATATTGTGAGGCAGAAGGGGAGGGGTTTGGTTTCAGAGAATCAGTTTTGGCTGCATATGAGTTTAGGTCAGATTGTAAATTCTTTAATAAATGAGAGATTCATCAAAGACTTCGTGTTTGAGAATGAAATCTATTTGAGATTACGCCGAAACCTGACACTACCCTACTTATTTTGTTAGTATCTAACAAAAGTTCATCAGTTCTTATTCCAAGGCTAATACCCCTGGTTTGTAAAACAAATATCAGCCTTAATCTTACCTTTCCTCCAGTTCTTACTTATTTTATTGCTGAACTAAACTGTTATGTAGCTTCCTTTAAAATTTGAGGGGTTGCCACAAAGAGGAGGGGTTCAGTCCTTTATAAGGCAAATGGGTGATTAAGAAATTTGATAGATAGATAGATAAGCAGGACAAGAAACAATGGATGGAAATTAACCAAGGAGAGAAATAACCTAGAATTAAGGAGAAATTTCCTAACTATGAGAACAATTAATCAGTGGAATAGCTTGCCTTCAGAAGTTGTGGGTGTTCCATTACTGGAGGTTTTTAAGAGGAGACTGGTCAGCCATTTGTCTGAAATGGTATAGGGCTGTGGTGGTGAACCTATGGCAGGCATGCCAGAGGTGGCACGCAGAGCCCCTTCTGTGGGCATGTGTGCCATCACCCCAAAATCAATCAACCAAGGGGCTTATAGGATTTTGCCTCTCTAGGAAGCAAGACTCTCTGGCTGAGCATCTGGGAGGCCAGCAGGATGTGTGAAATTTTGGTGGGAGTGATTTGCAGTCGCTCTTCTCCACCTAAGAAGCCCTGAGGGAGCGGAGCCCCCTTCTTCCCCCTGGAACTGGGTCTGAGAAACAGATACAAAGAGCTTCTCAGGGTCATCTTACGATCCACTCATTCCCCCACCTTCTCTTTCATTTCTCGAGGTGTGAAAATTCTCCAGGCATTCCTGGTGCCAGGCAATGGTTATAAAACAGGTTAAAGTTTATACAAAGAGAATCAGGCAAGAAATTGGATACTTAGGACACATAGGAAAAGAACTAAATGTGACAACTCCAAATCCCCCCCTTCTTCCATGAAGAATGGCAGATACACAAATCTACACAAAGTCATGTCATTGGACACTTGTCAGAGCCGGGTAGGAACCTACAACTGGACTGATTGGCCCATGTGACCTGAGAGACCTAGGGTGGTGGGGAAATCCTTTTAACTATCCCTATGAGTGGGAATAATTTAGAGCTAGCTTCATCTTTCTAAGTGCTGATATGATGTAATCAATAAAGGGATTCTTGAACCTGAGCCAAACTTCAGAGTCTTGACTTCCCAGAGTTCATTACTCAGAACCATGACACTAGGAGCCCCAACTAAAGGCTGAGCACTTCAGCCTCACCCTGCCAAGGAAGGGGGCAGCAACCAAGGCTACACTGTGTTTTTCTAGATGAGGTTCATTGGGTGAACCTTCCATTCTTCAGTGAGCCTGGGTTAGTTACCTCATTGCGGATTTTGTCAGGGGCGCTCAAAGGCTGCCCCAACTTTAGTCTGCAATTTGGGGGTTGGAAAACAAAGGGGCAGCACCACATTTGTAGGCATCAGCTGCACCTGCTGGAAAGCCTCCTGCTCCCCACCCTCCTCCTATCTCTCCTCTTGCACCTGACCCTGATGGTGCTGCTGTCAGGCTCAGGAAGGCTCCGAAGGAGGTAGCTGCAGTGGGTGGGGGGAAAGCAGGAGGCTTTCCATCAGGTGCAGATCATCAGGTACAAGTGTGGTATCTGCCCCCCTGCTTTCCAACCCCAAAATTCCAGAGTAAAGTTGGGACAGCCTTTGAGTATCCCTGACAAAATCCACAACAAGAGCTAAGTAACTCAGATCTGGCCCCGCAGTCTGTGAGCACTTCCCTTTCATTGGAAGGGCCCCCAACCCACCTCTTGCCCTGTGTGGAAAGCCACTGCCACTGGCAGGGCTACTACCCTCTCTGCCTCTCCTCACTTCCTGGGTGCAGAAAGAGAGAGAGGGAGGGAGGGAGGGAGGGAGGGAAGGAGGAAGGAAGGAAGGAGATGGGAATGAGAAGAAGGGAGGCAGGGAAGGAGGGAGGGAAAATGGAGGGGAGGAAGGAAGGAAGGAAGGAAGGAAGGAGATGGGAATGAGAAGGAGGGATGCAGGGAGGGAGGGTGGAAGGAAGGAGATGGGAATGAGAAAAAAGGAGGCAGGGAAGGAGGGAGAGAGGGTGGGAGGATGGGAGGGAGGGAGATGGCAAAGAGAAGAAGAGAGGCAGGGAATGAGAGAGGGAGGAAGGAACTCGAGATGGGAATGAGGAGGATGGTAGGGAAGGAGGGAGGGAGGGAGAGAGAGAGGGAGGAAGGAAGGAAGGAATGTCCTTTAGCCAAGGCACACATGGGGCAACTAACCGCATATTTTTCTATGGCATCTAATAAGATGCAGGATGCAAGACCCAAATTCACAGTTCCCTTCAAATATCTGAGAATCCTTTTTACACTCATCCATTGCTTAAATTTCTGTAGCAGCTCTAGTTTACTTTTTAGTAAATAGTAGAAACCAAATCTGCTGTAGTCATCTACAATGACCAGAGCATACCTTGCTCCTCCCAAACTGGCTTGCATTGACCCAACCAAATCTGCATGTACAAGCTCTAGAGCATTTTTTGTTTGCCTTGTGCTACTTTTGCTTACTGGAAACACCTTGGACTTTGATGATTTACATACTGTACAGCCCAAGTATGCCTTACACCCTTTTAAGTTTAACCCTTTTCCAAACTGTTGCATCTTTTGCAAAACTCAGAAACTGGCATGTCCCCGCTTTCTATGCAAGAGATGAACACATGAATCATGATGTGCCACATTTCCAAATGTTTGGGTACATTGAACCTTTTGTCCCTGCAACATATAAAGATTATCCTGTTTTATGCCCTGTGCACATACACTTCCATTTCTTTTTATGAGACACTTCCCATTTACAAATGTGATCTCAAAACCTTGTTTGCCTATATGCAGTACATTATGCTCCATTTCAGGCACACATAATATGTTACTAAATATTTCCTCCAGACATGGAACACTGCCTTTTCCTATGACTTTAGCCTTCTGGCCATTCGCCAAGGCTACTGTATCTCCTCCAACTGGATCCATTCTGAAAAACAATTTAGAATTATTAACAATCGTTTAACTTAAATGGTTAATTGTCTATTAACCATTTGTCTCTGCTATTACAATAGCTAACTTTTGCAACAGCAGCCTGTCCATCTGTTGTTTTTCTTCATTGCAAACAGTCTTTCTTTAAATGAGTCTTATCACCGCAGATGAAACACTACCACTGTTCCTGTTCCTTTTCTTTCTTCTTAGAAAATCTTTGCTGGGTTGTAATCCAATCTCTTTTATTACTTTGGTCTTTGCAGATATCCTGTCTGTTGCTTTTCTCTCTCTCTGCTCTTTGGCCTCCACCTCAGGAATTTCTTCTCATGGCTTCTTCTAAAATGGCATTTGTTTTTTTCAGAAATCAAACAGGCTTCAAGGGCTTCCATTCATAAGTCCTGTTCTGGTTTGCACTCAAAAATGGCTGAAACAATGTCACACGTTTCATCAAGACTATTTAACACCAACAGTATCTTCTGAGATTCAGGGATCTGCATGCCATGCTGTTCCAATTCAATGAATAAAGTTTACATATACTGCAAATGCCTTTCCACACTATCTTGTGGTTGCAAATAGGCTCTGTATAAATGTCTTGATAATTGCACAATATTGCATGCTGATGCACTCACATGCACACTTCTCAATTTCAACCAAACCTCCTTCGCAGTTTTTAAATCAGCTACATTCAAGAATTTTTCATCTTCCAAATTTAAGATGATGTAGGCCAGTGCCTTATCATGCTGCCTTTGATTTGCTGCTTGTCAGGTTCTGATGTCATCTCAAATAAATTGCACTCCCAAGCAATTAGTCTTTGCTGAAATATTTCATTTATTGAGAATGACAGATCTGGTCCCAACTTCGTCGTAGCCAATACTAACCCTCTGACCCCAAAACCTTCCCCTTCTGTTCCCCCAAACCTCAACTTCTTATTGGCCATCTTCCAGCTCAATCTTCTCAGCTCCTGCCTCCAACCCCAGGAATTCCCCCCTCTCATCCCATCTCCAAGCAACACTATCTACAAAAAGAATAAGTAGGTAAAAGTTCAAGCCTCATCTCCTCCTCTTTATGGCAGCCTTGAAAGGCTGACGTTGCTGCTAATGGTGCCTGGGGTGGATTAATAACAATATCCCAGAGCCTTCAGGAAGTATTCCATTTTTGCAGCCCAAATAATAAAATTATCCTGTCCCAATCGAGGCAGAGAACTCTCCTTGAACTCAACAGCTATCTGGAAGCCTTGTCAGCCTTCTTCTCTTTTCCTTATAACACAGGCTGTCCTTCAGCATAATTACAGTTCAGTCTTACTGTGTGCTAGGTGTGCTCTGGGCCTGTAACCTGTTAGAGTTTGCAGCAATCCAATCAGCACACAAATAAATAATTCAGCAGGATTCATTTATAGAAGAAACTTGTTTATATACAATAATATAAAACATAATGCATGTATAGAATACCCATACAGCTCTTGCAACATAGTAGCAAGTACCATGTTTCCCTGAAAATAAGACCCTGTCTTATATTTTTTTTGAACCCTGAAATAAGCGCTTGGCCTTATTGCCATGAGCTCAAAAGCCCGATTGGGCTCATTATCAGGGGATGTCTTATTTTGGGGGAAACAGGGTACAAGGACAAGAAGCAGAAGTCGGAACCAGAAATCACAGAAGCACAGAACAATCATGCAAGGACAAACTCTTATATACACAGATCAGTTAAGCTAAGCCATGCCCAGGCTCCGAGTCATCTCACATGGCTCACAACAGATCCTGTTTCTTAGTCACCAAACAGTTCCCATTGGCTGACTTGTTGTTATAAATCAAAGCAAGAACGAGAAGAACAGGATATAAAAATGGATTGGTTTTCTTTTATGCAAATACATTCTAGATATGATAAAGATTCTAAGACAGAAGGTTTTTATAGTAATTTTTAAAATTAAATAAAAGATCTATATAATTATATATTTTATCTAATTTAGATAAAATTTTAATATGTTCTGATGACTATGTAATTTAAAAATTGTATGGTTACTTATTACAGGTAAAATTGGAAGAAGAACAAGTAAAAGAAACAATGATAGAATGGGGGGGAATTTTGGTTATGGAATTGATCTAGAGAAATGGCAAAAATTGTGGATGCCAAATTATAAAATATATAAAGTTATAACATAAAGTATATAAAGTCAACCATTGATTGAATTGAGTCCTACCAGTAATTCTGAGATACAGTTTTGTCTAACTCCTCAGGGAATGCTCGCCTTTGAAACTTGAATGTGTTTTCGGCTTTTCAGACCCTGGAGAACATTAATATGTGTTTCTTTTTAAAATTGGAGCTCTATGTCAAAAGGTAAGCTTTCTGGCTGAATTGAGTCCTACTGGTAATTCTGAGATACAGCTTGGTCTAACTTCTCAGGGAAAGCTCGCATTTGAAACTTGAATGTATTTTGGGCTTTTCAAACTCTGGGAAACATGAATATGTCTTTCATTTGGAAATCTGAACTCCTTTTCAAAATAGATGTTTTCTGGCTGAATTAAGTCCGACTGATAATTCTAAAATACAGCTTGGTCTAACTCCTCAGGGAATGCTCGCCTTTGAAACTTCAATGTGTTTTTGAATATTCAGACCCTAGGGAACATGAATATGTCTTTCATATACAAATGGGAGCTCTCTGTCAAAAGTTAAGATTTCTCGCTTAATTGAGTCCTACCGCCAATTCTGAGATACAGTTTGGTCTAACTCCTCAGGGAAAGCTTGCCTATGAAACTTGAATGTGTTTTCGGCTTTTCAGACCCTGGGGAACATGAATATGTGTTTCTTTTTAAAACCGGAGCTCTGTGTCAAAAGTGAAGGTTTGTGGCTAAATTAAGTCCTCCCGGTAATTCTGAGATACCACTTGGTCTACCTCTTAAGGGAAAGCTCGCCTTTTCTTTTTAAAACCTTGTATTTTAAAAATCGGTCCTCTATGTCAAAAGTGAAGTTTTCTGGCTGAATTGAGTCCTACCGGTAATTCTGAGATACAGCTT
>WNWU01000048.1:8451246-8489243 GCA_012654045.1 Ptyas mucosa
CCCCCCCCCATAAGTGATGGCGAGCCTGTTCACGGCTCGACAACTGGTACTTCACCTGTTGCAGAGTCACGGTTTTGTTGTCAATTTGGACAAGAGTCACCTTGTTTCAACTACATCCATACTCCACCTGGGGCAACCATAGATTCCTCACAAAGTCGTGTTTTCCTTTCTCCAGATTGCCAGTCCAGTATCAAACACCTAGTTGACCAGGTCCTGTCGAAGAGGTCGGTTCCCGTTCTCCTGCTATCTCAGCTCTTGGGGAAGTTTATATCCTGCATCCATATTGTGCCGTGGGCGTGACGTCACTCCCGTCATCTACAGTGGCTGTTGCTCCCTTTCCAATGGACAGGTCAAGCAGAGGTGATGGACAAAGTTGTGGTTCCTCCTCGTGTCTGCTGGTGGACTTATCCAGCCCTCCAGACTGGAACACTTTCCTTCGAGCCCCAACAGGTCACGATTACGACGGATGCCAGCCTCTATGGCTGGGGTGCACATCTGGAGTCCCTTCTTGCACAAGGCTCTTGATCCTCGCTGGAACGCCAACACAGTAACAATTGGTTGGAGCTGCATGCTGTACGGTTCGCATGCTGTACGGTTTGACTCAGTTTCTTCCCCAGATTCGCAACAAACATATCCTCATTCTAACAGACAATATGGCCAAGAAGGCCCATCTCAATCGGCAGGGGGGCACAAAGTCCAAGGGGAAGATGGAGGAGATGGAGAGGCTGATGTCTTGGGTGGAGCAGAATATCCTCTCATTGCACGCGGAGCACATCTCCAGCAAATCCAATCTCCAAGCAGACTTCCTGAGCAGGGGTCAGTTGGATCCCTCAGAGTGGCGCCTCAGCTCTCAACTGTTTCGTGAGATGTCAACCAGGTTCGGAGTTCCTTCTGTCAATCTGTTTGCCATGCCTCGCAATGCGCAGCTCCCGTGCTACTACATTCGGTTCCCATCGGCAGGCGCAGAAGGGTATGACACTCTTCGTTCTCCATGGCCCAAAGGTCTTCTCTACACATTTCCCCCGATTCCCATCATTCCGAAGTTGATCCGGAAACTGCTTCAGGAACAAGCAGACCTTCTTCTGGTGGTGCCACATTGGCCGTGGAGGGCATGGTTCGCCGATCTTGTGGACCTGTCAATCGATACTCCGTGGCACATTCCTCTGGATCGAGTGTCCCTGAGCCAAGGTGTGATATCCCATCCGGACCCAGGTTGGCTCCAGTTGACCGTCTGGCACTTGAAAGGATCATCTTAAGAAAGGACAACATCCCATCTGACATCATTTCTACCATTCAAGCAGCCAGGCGGTCTCTACTGTCTGCATTTACAATGCGTCCTGGAGAATCTTCGCGCAGTGGTACACTCCAATCTAGTTGACCCTACATCAGCTTCCATGTCCGACGTTCTCCAATTTCTTTAGGTGGGGCTTACCAAAGGCTTGGCTCTGTCCACTCTCTGACGGCAGGTGGTAGCGTTGGCTACTGTCTTAACAGCAGATGGTCAACAGTCGTTATCTCATGACCATAGGATCAGATCTTTCTTGCAAGGAGCGACCAATTTGCGTCCTGCTGTAATACATTGTTATCCTACCTGGGACTTGCATCTTGTATTACAAGCTCTTACGTCTTCACCATTTGAGCCTCTGGGTATGGCATCGTTGCGACACCTTTCCCTGAAGGTGGCGTTCCTCATTGCAGTGACATCGGCTCAGAGAGTGTCAGAGATTGCGGCTCTCTCCATTCGACAAGATCTTTGTGTATTCTTCCCGGATCATGTAGTTCTGCGGCTGGACCCGGCGTTTATGCCCAAGATCAATTCGAGGTTTCACCGGGCTCAAGAAATTGTTCTCCCAAATTTTTGTCTGGATCTGAGGAATCCACTAGAAAAGAAATGGCATACGCTAGACGTGCATAGGGCTCTGCGGCATTATATTTGGCATACAGCATTGTTTCGAAAGATGGAGGCTCTGCTTGTGTCCTTTTTGCCATCCTCGCTAGGCCAATGAGTTTCTGCTTTTACTGTGGGCCACTGGCTTAGAGTCTGCATTTCCAAAGCATATGAGGTACAAGGTACGGCGGTGCTGGATGGGGTCGTTCTGCATTCAACATGGAGCGCTGCCACGTCTGCGGCCTGGGCCACCCAGGCCTCTGTAGAAGACATCTGTCGGGCAGCCACCTGGTCATCCCTTTCCTCCTTTGTTAGACATTATCGTTTGGATAAGTTTGCTTCTGCCAACGCCTCTTTCGGCAGGCATGTTTTACACTAAATAATTTCTCCCCATGTTCAGGGGATGGCTCCAATTCCCTTCCAGGAGACTTAAGCTTCGGCATGTCCCATACTGAGGACTGTCAGAGCAGTGAGTCAGGAAAATGGACGTTGTCCTACCCGAACGTCCCTTTTATGCTCGCTGCAACGACAATCCGGCCTGCCCATCGGTTAGTCATCCCCTGCCATGGTAGGGGGTGTTCCTCTTCTTTCTTCTGCAGTTCTGCTGGTCGTTGGAGGTGTCATTAGTTGCCTGCTGTGGTCTTCGCCTGTGAGAACTACTTCATGAAAAGGACTGACGGCAGGAAACAGAGAGGGTGGGACCAGGACCGGACTGCAGAAATGAATTGATGAGCACTCAGCGGATCCAATCAGAAGAGAGGAACCCATACTGAGGATTGTCATCGCAGCGAGCATAAAAGGGACATTCAGGTAGGACAACATCCATTTCAGACCCTGTGGAACATGAATATGTCTTTCATTTGGAAATCTGAGCTCTGTGTCAAAAGTTAAGATTTCTGGCTTAATTGAGAACTACCGCCAATTCTGAGATTGGTCTAACTCAGTGATGGCTAACCTTTTTGCCGTCACGTGCCAAAAGCAAGGGGAAGGAGGTCACCCACGTATGTGCCCACACCCATAATCCAATGTGCCCCACCCCTGCGCATGCGTGCCCCCCTGCTTTTAGCACGTGATGGCACAGTGGGCCCAGAAGGCCTGTTTTTCACTCTCCAGAGGCTTTCTAAAAGCCTGGGGAGGGTGAAAACAGCCTTCCCCACCCCCCCAGAGGCTGGTAACAGCCCATTTCCCAACTTCCAGTGGAACCGAAAGGCCCAAAAACCAGCTGGCCAGAGCACACATGTGCGCTGGAGCTGACCTATGGCAACGCTCGCGTGCCCATTGATATGGCTCCGTGTGCCACCTGTGGCACCCGTGCCATAGGTTCACCATCACGGGTCTAACTCCTCAGGGAAAGCTCGCCGTTGAAACTTGAATATGTTTTGGGCTTTTCAAACTCTGGGGAACATGAATATGTCTTTCATTTGCAAATGGGAGCTCTGTTTCAAGAGGGACATTTTCTGGCTGAATTGAGTCCTACCGGTATTTCTGAGATACAGCTTGGTCTAACTCCTCAGGGAAAGCTCGCCTTTGAAACCTGAATGTGTTTTCGGCTTTTCAGACCCTGGACAACATTAATATGTGTTTCGTTTTAAAATTGCAGTTCTGTGACAAAAGTTAAGTTTTCTGGCTGAATTGTGTCCTACCAGTAATTCTGAGATACAGCTTTGTATAACTGCTCAGGAAAAGCTCGTATTTGAAACTTGAAAAAGTTTTGGGATTTTCAAACTCTGGGGAACATGAATATGTCTTTCATTTGGAAATCTGAGCTCTGTGTCAAAATTGATGTTTTCAGGCTGAATTGACTCCTACCGGTAATTCTGAGATACAGCTTGGTCTAACTCCTCAGGGAAAGCTCGCCTTTGGAACTTGAAAAAGTTTTGGGCTTTTCAAACTCTGGGAAACATGAATATGTCTTTCATTTGAAAATGGGAGCTCTGTTTCAAGAGGGACATTTTCTGGCTGAATTGAGTCCTACTGGTAATTCTGAGATACAGCTTGGTCTAACTCCTCAGGGAAACTTCGCCTTTCTTTTTAAAATATTTTCTTTTTAAAATCAGAGCTCTGTGTCAAAAGTTGTTTTCTGGCTGAATTGAATCCTACCAGTAATTCTGAGATACAAGTTGATCTAACTCCTCAGGGAAAGCTCACCTTTGAAACTTGAATGTGTTTTGGGCTTTTCACAGTCTGGTGAATATGAATATGTGTTTCTTTTTAAAATCGGTCCTCTGTGTCAAAAGTGATGTGTTCTGGCTGAATTGAGTCCTACCGGTAATTCTGAGATACAGCTTGGTCTAACTCCTCAGGGAAAACTTATTTATCTATTTAGATTTATATACCGCCCTTCTCCCTTGGGGGACTCAGGGCAGTGAACAGCCAAAAGTAAAAAAGATACATACAAAATTTAAAAGCCAAATAAAACCAAATTAAACAATGGCCCCGACTATTTAAAATCCCAATTATAAAATATTAAAACCCCAAATATTAAAATATTTAAATTTTAAAATTTTTAAATTATTTTTACAAAAGAAGGGAAAAAATTAGGCCAGGCCCGCCTGGTGGAACAGAAAAGTTTTTAGCTCACGGCGCGAAGATCTGGGATCCTCCGTATCTCCAGGGGGAGCTCATTCCAGATAGTGGGTGCCCCCACAGAGAAGGCTCTCCCCCTGGGGGCCGCAAGTCGACATTGTTTCGCCAACGGCACCCGGAGGAGCCACTCTCTATGGGAGCGTACCGGTCGGTGGGAGGCTATTGGTGGTAGTAGGTGGTCCCACAAGTACCCGGGTCCTAAGCCATGGAGCGCTTTAAAGGTGGTAACCAAAACCTTGAAGCGCACCCGGAAGACCACCGGGAGCCAGTGCAGCTTGCGCAGGAGAGGAGTAACATGGGAGCGCCACGTCGCTCCCATCACCACCCGCGCGGCTGCACTCTGTGCCAGTTGGATCCTCTGGGTGCTCCTCAAGGGGAGCCCCATGTAGAGCGCAGAAAGGGACGCAACTGGCGAATCAGGCGAACCTGATGAAAAATCCTCCCAGTCACGGCCATCAAATGCTCTTCTAAAGACAGCCATGAATCCAGGAGGACACCCAAGTTACGCGCCTTCTCCGCGGGGGCCAATGATTCGCCCCTGATAGTCAGCGATGGCACCAGCTGACTATATCGGGACGTCGGAAACCACAGCCACTCGGTCTTGGATGGATTGAGTCTGAGCCTGTTCCTCCCCATCCAGATCCGCACGGCCTCCAGGCACCGGGACATCACTTCAAGGGCATCGTTGGGTGGTCTGGGGTGGAGATGTACAGCTGGGTATCATCAGCGTACTGATGATATCTCACCACAAAACCACGGATGATCTCGCCCAATGGCTTCACATAAATGTTGAACAGGAGGGGCGAGAGGACCGACCCCTGTGGCACCCGCATATGAGGGGCCTCGGAGTCGACCTCTGACCCCCTGTCAACACCGACTGCGACCGGTCGGAGAGAAAGGAGGAGAACCACTGCAACACAGTGCCTCCCACCCCTAACTCTTCCAACCAGTGCAGCATGATACCATGGTCGATGGTATCAAAAGCTGCTGAGAGATCTAACAGGACCAGGACAGAGGAGCACCCCCTGTCCCGAGCCCTCCAGAGATCATCAACCAATGCGACCAATACTGTTTCCATGCTGTACCTGGGTCTGAAACCTGACTGGAACGGATCCAGATACGTCGTTTCATCCAGGTGCTGGGGAAGCTGTTGCGCAACCACACTCTCAACAACCTTCGCCAGGAATCGAAGGTTGGAGACCGGACGATAATTTACCAACATTGCCAGGTCCAGGGAAGGCTTCTTGAGGAGAGGCCTCACCACCGCCTCTTTCAAGGCAGCGGGAAAGTCACTCTCACCCAACGAAGCATTTATTATCCCCTGGAGCCAGCCACGTGTCACCTCCCGGGAAGCCAGTACTAACCAGGAGGGACACGGGTCCAATAAACAAGTGGTCGCATTCAGCCTGCCCAGAATCCTGTCCACGTCCTCAGGGGTCACAGGATCAAACTCAGTCCAGATAACATTCTCAAGACCTGCCCCAGTCCCTTCCCCTGAGACTACCCAGTCGGAGTCCAGATCTTCCCAAATCTGAGTGATTTTATTATGCAGATACTGAACAAAATCCTCAGCTCTACCCTCCAAGTGGTCCTCCCGCGGTTCCTGGTGGAGCAGGGAGCGGGTCACCTTAAAGCGGGCGGCTGGGCGATTATCTGATGACGCAATAAGAGCAGCGAAATATTTACATTTTGCTGCTTTTATCGCGACTAAGTAATTCCTAATGTGGGATCTCATTAGTGTCCGGTCAGATTCAGAACGACTGGCCCTCCAACTACTCTCTAGGCGTCTTTTCCGGTGCTTCAACTCCCTCAGCTCCTCGGAGAACCAAGGAGCCAATTGAGATCGGCGCCGGCTCAGAGGCCGTAAAGGCATGACCAGATTCAGAGCGCCAGCGGCTGCCCTGTCCCAGGCGGCCACTAGGTCTCCGGTCGAGGCGTGTGCCAGAGCCTCAGGAAATGGCCCAAGCTCCATCTGGAACCTATCAGGTTCCATCAGGCGCCTGGGGTGGAACCATCTTACCGGCTCCGCCTCCCTGCGGCGGGGTGCAGCAGTTTGAAAGTCGAGACGAAGGAGAGAATGATCTGACCATGACAAGGGCTCAATGTCTAAGTCCCCTATCTCAAGATCACTCAACCACTGTCCAGAGATGAAAACCAGATCCAGCATGTTTCCCCCTGTGTGGGTAGGGCCATGAATTAGCTGGGTCAGATCCATAGCTGTCATGGAAGCCATGAACTCCCGAGCCACCTCCGATGTCTCACCCACAGATGGAAGGTTGAAATCCCCCATGACCATAAGTCTGGGGGTATCAACCGCCACCGTGGCAATAACGTCGAGGAGCTCGGGCAGGGCTGCTGCCACGTGGCAGGGAGCCAGGTATGTGATCAGCAAACCCATCTGAACCCCATGACCCCACTTCACAAGGAGGGACTCACAGCCGGCCGTCTGAGGAACAGTGGCCTCCCTCAGTCTCAGACCTTCTTTAATAATAACCGCTACTCCCCCACCCCTGCCCTGTGACCTCGGCTGATGGAATGCAAGGAAACCTGGTGGGCACATTTCAATGAGGGGAACTCCCCCTCCTGGCCCAACCAGGTCTCCGTAATACCTGCCAGGTCTGCTCCCCCCTCACAAATAAGATCACAAATGAGGGGGGCTTTATTTACTATGACCTGGCGTTGTACAGCATCAGCCGGAGGGCTGGGCCCTGAGGGTCTATGCAACCTGGGGAATGGGTGGAACCTTGGGGGCTGGAGCACACCACCGCTTGTACACAGCGGGTGCGTACTCCCCTGGCTTGATATGGCCCCCTGTTCCCACCATACCTACCCCTCGCACTCATGGTAGTGATGTTTAGAACACTGTCTGGACAAACTCTGACTCCCCCCCTCACCCCAGGACCCCCACCTCCCACACCATGCTTCTTTGCCAGGCCTGCCCCTCCCCTTTGTGGGCTGTCCCCCATTCCCACAGTCTGCATTCCCAATAAACCCTCCCCCTCCCTGAAACCCCTTAAAAATTTCACAAAACATTTGAATAAAAAACCCCTCAGCCCCCTAGTTTTCGCATGCCACCTCTCCGGGTCCCAAAACCCATCATTGAGGTGGGCCCGTGATAGTGAAGAGGGCCATATCTGTGAGAGGGGGGAGTCTCACAGGGCAAGAAGGTCCAATGTCGTGTACCTCTTCAGGTGCAACAATGGAGGGGGGGAACAAGGCATATACAGGGGTCTCACAAAGATATAACATCCAGGTAATTGTTCAATGAGACATACTGGTACTTCCGCTGTCCTCTCATGACAGCGGACAGGGTCCTGACATGAGCAATCCAGTGGGATTGCATTTGAAACTTGAATATGTTTTGGGCTTTTCAGACTCAGGGAACATGAATATGTCTTTCATTTGGAAATCTGAGCTCTGTGTCAAAATTGATGTTTCTGGCTGAATTGAGTCCTACTGGTAATTCTGAGATACAGCTTGGTCTAACTCCTCAGGGAAAGCTCGCCTTTGAAACTTGAATGCTTTAGGCTTTTCAAACTCTGGGGAACATGAATATGTCTTTCATTTGCAAACCTGAGCTCTGTTTCAAGAGGGATGTTTTCTGGCTGAATTGAGTCCTACCGGTAATTCTGACATACAGCTTGGTCTAACTCCTCAGGGAAAGCTTGCATTTGAAACTTGAATATGTTTTGGGCTTTTCAGACTCTGGGGAACATGAATATGTCTTTCATTTGCCAATCTGAACTCTGTATCAAAAGAATGCCTCGAGCGACTTCCGGTGTCGCTGCGTTTATCGCCGACGGTCTTTTGAAGACCACCAACCCAGCTGCCTGTTAAAGAGCCGTTTCGGCAATAGAAGCGGCTCGAAAAACTCCAAGACGTAAAGATCTTGTGAGGAGAGCTGGTGGCTGCAGGTAGAGTCCCCTGTGAGACCCCCAGAAAATTTTTTTCGCTTCTGGGGAGTTAACAGGGTGGGACTCCCTATCCAAGCCGCTGAAGCTCCAGATGACTGGGAAACTCTGCTAATTGCAGAGCAAGATACTGCGGCAGCATTACCAGCACCAAACAATAATAAAGAAGAATTGGGACTTCCTGTTAAATAGCAAGTATTAAAAGCTTTGTGAAACATTTGGAAGAATTATAGTTTCAAAGGCAAAGTAATTCGGAGTTGAGAAGGGGGAAAAAAATGGCGTTTGCTTTCAGCGGAGAGTAGCTGAAAGCAAAAGTAATTTGATTTGTGTATCTGGCTACATTCTAAAGTAACAAATCCGGCTGGAAGAGGGAGAAAAATAACTAAAAAAAAATAGAAACACTAACTGATTGTTATAGACCTGATTGAATCTGGAGAAACTTTTGGGAAGAGTTGCTAGAATTTGTACTGGAAAAGGAAGATCTTTAAGAGGCAAAATGTCAACAAAGCAAGCAGGGGGGGATTCCCCCACTCACAAGCAGAAGCAACCTCAAACAGCGCAGCTGCAAACTCAGACAAAGGAAGAAGGCTCTCAGGATAGTATTATTAAAGAAATTAAAAGATCAGAACAGGAGCTTAAAGGAATTATTCAAGAAAAATTTGATGCAGTCAATAAAGATATTCAAACAGTAGTTAAAGGCCTGTCTGAGGTAGTGTTGCAGATTGATAAAAAAGTGGATAATCTTGCCTCAGATGTGGAGACCAAATTTAAAGAATCTGACTTAAGAATTACAGAGGTTGAAGAAATGACACCAAAAATTGAAAATGAGATTACCATGATGCAATTTCGGTCAATGGAATTTGCTATTAGACTCAGAGGTATAAAAGAGAGCAGCAGGGAAGATCTTAGAAAAATTTGTGCTGATGCTTTAGCAGTTTTACTGAAGGTTGAACCTGATGAAGTCCTATGTAAGATTGACAAGGCTTACAGAGTTAACTCTCGTGTGGCAGTACAAAGGCAATTGCCCTGAGATGTGGTGATATATTTTACAGATAGGAGAATAAGAAATGATATTTTGCAAAATTCATTTGTTACTGCTGTTCTGGTTGATGGAGTTGAAATTGGAGTTTTTAAAGAATTACCACCTAAAATGCTAAGGGATAGAAAGGATTTTGGATTTTTGGTGGCAGAATTGAAAAAACAGCAAATACAATTTAGATGGGATGCTCCAACAGGTATAATATTGAGGATACGCGGAGTGAGATATTGCTTAAATACTATTGCAAAAGCAGAAGAATTTTATTATAATGTCTTGAGAGCGGGTTCTCCTCCTCCACGTACATCTTCACCAACGGATAAGGATGTTGAATCACAGACCCAGTTTGATCAAGAAACTTTGGCACAAATAAAACAGTCACAAAAGGAGGCAAGAGAGGCACAGGGAGCTGTAGGTGGCATTGTGGTTGATCCTTTTGCTCCATTTGAAATTTCTCCTTTGGAAGAAACATCTAAAACTATTACAGAGGAGGCCTTGGATCTTGAACTGAGAACATCTAAATTGGAGGAGCAACGTATAACCAGAGCAATGTCTAGACAAATGAAGGAAGCACAACAACAAGAGCAATATAAACCACAACGAGCAAAAAAGGCTAAAGGAAAGGTGCAAACTGAAATCATGGGAGGAGCTAAACCGAAGATTATTTCTGTGGAAAAGGATATTCGGCAATTGCTCTCAAAATTTCAGACTGGACCAAATGGCACTTAAATTTTTGTCTTGGAATGTGAATGGATTGAACTCTCCACAAAAAAGAAAGAAAGTATTTCACTATTTGAAGCAATTTTATAATGATGTTATTTGTTTGCAAGAAACCCATATAAAATTGCAAGATCAGAAATATTTGATAAATTCAAGATTGGGAATGCAATTTGTTGCCTCAAATTCGGAAAAGAAGAATGGTGTGGTGATTTATATAAATAAAAGACTTTTAGCTAAAATTATAGAAGCAGATGATTGTGGAAGATATATAGCAATCAAACTTCTTACAGGAAAGTTTTTATAAGATGCTTCATTTAAAAATTTTGGAATGGAATTATACAACTATTTTAATTATGGGGGACTGGAATGGAGTAATTCAACCTAGAAAGGACAAAAAAAGTATGGCTAAATTAGGGGCTAAGCTACCACAAACCTTTTTTGAAATGCAAGAGGATTTGGAAATGAAAGATATTTGGAGAGTTCATAACCCAAATGAATTGGACTTTACTTTTTACTCGGACAGGCATAAATCCTTTTCCAGGATAGATTTTATTTTGTTAAATACTGATCTACTTCCTAAAGTAAAGAAGACAAAGATATTTCCTAGGACCTTGACTGACCACAGTCCGGTCTGGATGGAAATTGAGATGGGGAAAAGAGAAAGAAGATCTTGGAGATTAAACGAAAATTTATTTAGATATGAAAAAAATATAATTGAACTTAAAAAGCATCTAAAGGAGTTTTTTAAACTGAATTTAAATAAAGGTACCCCTATTGAAATAGTTTGGGATGCAAGTAAAGCATATATGCGGGGGGTACTGATTCAAATGAATTCTAAACATAGACAGAATCAACAGAAAAAGAGACTAGACTTGGAAAGAGAGATAAAGAAAAAAGAGCAACAATTGATACAAAAACCAACAGACGGAAAATTGCAAACAGTTATAAAACTTTTGAAGGATCAATTTCAAATGCTTATAGCAGATCAAGCAGCAACTAATTTACAATTTGCAAAGCACAATACTTTGGGGGGTAGATGGCAGTTGAAGACTTTGGAAACACTGTTGGAAGAAGGGATTTCTTTGACTTGGTTGCAGTATAATCAATTGCAGATGAGATGGAAAGATCAACAAACTGGTTTAATGGAATATGAAGTGGAATTGGTTAGACAGATAAAAGAGACAGGTCCAATGCATATTAAGAGAGTTTATAATGTTTTGCTAGAAAGGGATTCAGAAAATGAGTTAGTTAAAGATTGTATGATTAAATGGGCACAGAATTTTTCTCAACCAGTTATGATGGATTCTTGGGAAAAAATATGGGTTCAGAATGTTAAATTTACACAGTCACAGAATTTGCGAGAAAATTTTTATAAAATGTTTTATAGATGGCATTTAGATCCCAAGAAATTGTCTTGTATGTATCCTAACGTTCAACCAAAATGCTGGAGATGTGAGTGTTTAGATGCTATATATTATCATATTTGGTGGACTTGTAAGAAAGTGAAGGCTTTTTGGATAAAAATTTGGTGGGTTATGCAAAATGTTTTGAAGAAAAAAATACAGTTTTCTCCGCAATTATTTTTACTAGGTATAGTTAAGGATTTCACACTGGGAGAAACAAAATTGATTTTATATATGGTGACAGCAGCCAGGTTATTGATCGCTCAGTATTGGAAGAATGATGCCTTACCGACTGTGGACCAATGGACTCAGAAGATGGCTGGATTTGCGGAAATGGCGAAGATTTCACTTTCTTAAAAGATCAGACGCTTGATAATTATATACAGGAATGGAAAAAGTGGATTGATTATATACAGAATAAATATCAGACTAGAAAATATTATGTAGCTTTTAGCTGAGGGGGATTGATGGATAAGCTAGTAAATAGAGAAAAAGATATGGAAGGGATGAATAACATATATTGTTTGGAATTATTAGCATTGTATATAGTGGAAATCAAGGGGGGTGGGAGGGAAAAGGGTGGTGGGGAGGATTAGGGTGGGATTGGGAGGGAATTATATTCTATGTATATGTATATGTATTTTTATAATGTTGGGGTAGGGTGGGGGAAAAAAAGGGGGAAAATTTGTATGTGTAAAACTTTTTCAATAATAAAAAAAAAAGAATGCCTCGAGCAATTTCAACCAAACTTGGTACACAGATACCTTACTCTGGAAAAAAATACTGTGGGAGTAGGATGGAGTGATGGCTCCATTGGAAGAGTGCTTGCCTGGGGTGCTTCCATTCCTCCCAACCCAGCATGTGAAAATGCTGCCTTTTGTCTCCAGAGAGATGGGGGGGGGGGGGGGGGGGGAGATGGAGAAGAGGGTTTTTGTTTTTTGTTTTTTTTTTTGCTTAACCTGTGTTAAGCAAAGTGGAGAAAATGCGTCTTTCAGTGGGGGCAATTGAGATCGCTAGGATATCACTTCTGGGTGGGGTGGGGGATGGGGGATGGAAGAAAGGAGAAACATTCCCTGAGTGGTTTACAACAGCAGCATATTGGTCCCACTCCAACAATCCTCATTTTATGTAGAATTCAGTTCCCCAAAACAACCATCTTCCTTCCTTTATTTTATTTTATTCCCCCCCACCCCCCAATAGCCTGCTCTCCAGTTCAGAGGGTTTTTGGGACTAATTGTGTGCTTTTTACTGTCTCAGGAAGCCTAGACTGGAACAGCCCCAAACTGCCTGCACGACTGGTACATTCTGGCTGAAGAAGTGGAGATTGACATGGCCAGAAACTAGCAATGAGGGGGAAGAGCCTGGATGAGATCCCCACCACAGGGGAAGCAAGAGCCATTCAAGCTGCAACCTCCTGGCACTGAGATCATCTGCCTGCTTCAAATGCTGGACGGAGGGACACCGTGCAGCTGAGTGTCATTCAAAAATTCCTGCTTGAAAGCCAGAACACTTGTCCGGAGGAAAGCCCACAAAAACAACCCCCTGAGGAAAAGACTGAGAAGTGGTGAGGCCATTGAGTTTCACCCACACGCAAAATCGGGGGAAGGAACTCTGGCATCACTGGGGGAGGAATCGGGCTGTCCGAGAGTGACCCTGAAGACGACCCACTGGTAAGTGAACCAATTGAGCCATTTTCCCTGACCCTAAGACTATTCATCCCCAGTCGGGAGGAAAGAGTGAAAATCTCAGTCCCCTTGGACTCAGGGTGCACCCGGTGTTTGATTAGCCCAACCCTGGTGGAAAAATTGGGCATATGTTTGCAGAAGCTAAAAAAACCCCATCACATTCTGCCAGATAGATGGGTCAGTCACAGGAGGGAGAACTGGTCATTTCTGCCACAGAACCACTGAACATAGCAATGGGGACTCATGATGAGAGACTCACTTTGATTGTAGCACCTGGAATGGTATGGCTGCTAATTCTAGGGCTTACCTGGTTGAGGAATTGGAACCCCAGAGTGAACTGGAAGCAGAGGACTCTAAGATTTCAATGGGGAATGACTGGATCTGATGGCCGAAGGGAGGAACTGGGGGGAGACCCAAACAAAGAAGCAGTAATTGCGGAAAAGGCCATGCCAGATCAGGGCATCCCCAGGGAGTACATGGATCTAGCTGAGGTGTTCAGTGAAGAAGGCTCCAACGAGCTCCTCCCACACTGCCCCACAGACTGCACTATTGAGATCCTCCCAGGGGCCAAACTACCAAAACCAAAAATATATAGCACTTCCACCAGGGAACTCAAGGAATTGAGGCCCTTCATAGATAAAAACCTGGCAAGAGGTTTCATTGAACCCACATGACCAAAAATGGCCACCCCAATGCTATTGTCAGCTCTGGCGTGCCTGACGGCCCAGAACTGCCATTCTGGGGGGGAGGGAGCTGTGGCAGGAGACCGGAGCGATAGTGCTCACCAGCTGGTCAGTGGCTTCAGCGGAGCAGCTCCGGCGCTGAAATGGAAGTGCGACAGGCTGCAGAAGCCCCAAAACCCGCAGAACAGTTCACTGCTTGGTTCTGGCAAACCTTTGTAGCAATGATAGGGTCGTCACAAGGCCTTAGCTCAGCATTCCATCCCATGACCAATAGAACTGTGGAAAGAACAAATGTGATGGCGGAGCGCTATTTGATACTTATACATTAAGTATCAGCAGACCGATTGGGCTGACCTACTCCCACTCGCTGAAGTTGCATATAATAATGCACTTCACAGTAGTATGGGGTTCACCCCTTTCCATGTAACTACTGGGAGGGAGTTTGTTCTGATTCCAGACTGTCCCCAGGTAGCTACCACAGACATGAGTTTGCAGGGGTGAATAGCTTGGATGCAAAAGGTATGGGGGGTGGTGAGAACCACGTTATGCCATGCAGCCGTGAAATATAGACAACAGGCAGATAAAAGGCGAAGGCCACAATTGCCTTTCTTTGTGGGTCAGATGGTATACCTCTCCACCAAATATCTAAAATTAACTGTGCCATATAGAAAATTTGGCCCTAAATTCATTGGATGTTTTCCCATTGTGAGGGTTATTAACTCCATCATGCTGCAGTTGAAACTTCTCCGGTTATTAGAGAAAACGCATCCGGTCTTCCACTGTAGCTTGCTCCAGGTAGTTCGGCCTTCCCACATCAGTGGGGATCCTGCACAGCTGCTTCCACCCATGACAGTAGATGGGGAAAGGTACTATGAAGTAAAAGATCTCTTAGATGCCCAGTGGCATAGAGGGTGGTTGCAATACCTCATCCTCTGGAAAGGTTATCCCGGCAGAAGCCTCATGGGTTCCCAGTGCAGATGTTAGGGCACCTCAGCTGGTAGTTCCACCACAAGCATCCAGATAAGCTGGGGGTGGGACAGGCCCTCCATCTCCCTCCTGACCATGTCCTCTCTCTTCCAGATGCTGTCTCCATGGTAGAGGAGCTGCATGTCAGCTCTGGCATGCATGTCAGCCCAGAGCTGCCATTCAGGGGCGGGGAGGGGTGTGTGAAGCCACAGCAGAAGATTGGTGCAATAGTGCTCACCAGCTGGTCGGTGGCTTCAGTGGAGTGGCTCTGGCACCAAAACAGAAGTGCGACAGGCTACAGAAGCCCCGAAACCTGCAGAATCACCCGAATGCTGCAGAAATACCCGGGATAGTCAAAGTGGGTGTCTCCAGTAGCAAGGCGGAGGTGCTGTGAATCTTGAGCTGCAGGAGTGCCTGCAGGAGCGCCAGAAACAAAACAGAAAGTCCTCCAGCAGGGGGAATGACTCAGCAGCTGAAATGCTTCCAGGATCATGAGACGAGGCAGGCGCGTGAGAGAGGGGCATGGTGGTGGGAGCACTTTAATGGTGATAGGGAACACCGGATGTTAGCTCTGACAATTTTTCTCTGCATTGCTTATTGCTTTGGTGGTCAGTGAGTGCCGGAGGAGATAAATGTTTCAAACCAGAGTATTGTTTGGCAGTTTTTTTCCCCTTCGGAACCTGACAGCTATTCTGAGAGAAAGATGGTCTTTGCACCTTTGTGTGGATTATAGAAATGTAAACACTGTGAGTGTGGAGAATGTGTATGTTAATGTATGAGGATCTAGCGCAAGAAATACTCAGAGTCAATGGTATGTTGCAATCATATTTATTTATCCAACTCTGCTCTCTTACAGGTGGAGCTGAAGAACTGGCCAGAGCCTCGTGTATGCCCCTTAAGTACCAGGGAGGCGTGGTCAAAGGTAAGGAGGAGTGGTGATGGAGGTGAGGGTGTGGGTGTTAACCCTTGCAGTACCAGGCAGGGGGTGGCATGTGGGTTAGGCATTTATATATGACAAAACCCCCTCTAAATGCCTAACTAGCTGTGCCTGTAAACAAACATATTACAAATATATGCCTAATTTGGATCTCAAGTAAGTGTGTTGTTTATTTTGTAGAGGTTTCGTGAGTATGTCAGCTATCTGCTCTTCTGTTTCACAGTGTGTAGCTCTAATAAATCCAATGTTAGAAAGTTGCCTTATGTGCTTATGTTTAATGTCTATGTGTCTTGACCTTTGACCCACTGCGCCTGCCTTGGATATCTCGATAGCTGCTTTGTTGTCCTCGTGAATGATGATGGGGTATGAGGGCTCAGTCCAAATGCTGGATAGTAAGTCATCAAACCAGGTTAAATTATTTGTGGCCTTGGACATACATACAAACTCAGCTTCGGTGGTGGATGTAGCAACTAAGTTCTGTTTGCCGGTATACCAATGGACAGGACTGTTATTGAGGAAAAAGATGTACCCAGATGTGCTTTTTCTGCTTTTCACGTCTCCTGCCCAGTCAGCATCTGCATAGCAGGATAGTATGGGTTCCTTGGAGACTTTTGGCTCAAGTCTTAGGTATGCGTTTGAGCTATATTTTAAATATCTAAGGAGTCTCTTTACTGCCTCCCAATGGTAGGTTGTGGGTTTGCTAACATATCTGGATAGAAGGTTGACGGGTAGGGCGATGTCTGGCCTTGTCCAGTTCGTGATATATAGTAGAGATCCTATGATTGATCTGTATAGCTTGTTGTCTGTAAATGGTTCGTCCTCGTTGTGCATGTTCTTCAGGAATTTGGGTTGCATGGATGTATCACAGGGCTTGGCTTCACTCATGTTGCATTTCTCTATCAGCTCCAAAACTTTTTCTTCTTGCGAGAGTTGGAAACCTTTTTGGGTTTGTACGATATGAACCCCTAAGTACTTGTTTACCTTGCCTAGTATTTTCAAGGAGAAATGTTTATTCAATTCCTTGGCAAATGTGTCACACTTGTGTTTTTGTTTGCCTATGTATAGTATGTCATCCATGTAAACGAGGACATATTCACCAGAGTCCTTTTCTCTCCTTATGAAAAAACAAATGTCCGCTGATGTGGCTGTGAAGCCCATTGTTCTAAGGATTTTGGCCAAGCATTCATACTACCTCTTCCCTGATTGTTTTAGTCCATACAGGCTTTTGTTCAGAAGCCATGTGTTGCCTTCCTGTGATTTTATGCCATGTGGTGCTTTAACATAGATCCTTTTGTCTAGCTTGGCGTGTAGATATGTGGTCTGTACGTCAAATTGGTACACTTATAGTCCTAAAATGGAGGCTACTACTAATGCACTATTGACACTTTCAGCTCTGACGGTGGGGGAGTATGTGTCAGTGTAGTCTTCCGGATATTTTTGTGCAAACCCCTGCGCCACTAGTCTTACCTTGTATAGGGTTTTATTGTCATCCAGAGTTTTGATCTTATATATCCACTTAGTTCCAATTGGAGTTTTACCATCTGGAACCTCGGAGGGTATGTATACATCTAGTTCTTTGAGGCTATTCATTTCTTTCTCCATAGCTTGTTCCCACTTTGTTCTCTCCCCCTGGGGTAACTTTAGCACTTCATCATAAGAGTTTGGTGTTGGGCTGTCTGCGCGTATGGACATGACAAAGTCTTTGAACTTGTTGGGCCTTTTATTTCTGTTTGTTCTGATTGGTCTATCTGGTGGCGTGACTGATTCGTGTAAGTACCTGACTTCCTTTTCAGTGAGTGCGTCTAGCTTTAGTGTTGGGTGATTCTCCTTCCACTCACTGATGCTGATGCCTTGATATCTAGGTTGATTTTCTGATGTTCCCTATCCACCTTGATGTCTGTGTCCTCTTGGTTATTTGTTAGATTGTGGGTGTGGAATACTTCATTTAAATGTATTCTTGACCAGTTAGCATGCTCATGGAAATCAGCTGATCTAGCTATTATGAACCTGTTTTGATTATCGATGAATCTGTACCCTTTGGTCCCCGGTTCGTACCCCATAAATCTAAGCACTTTATCCCCTTTTCTCCTTAGTTGTTTGGGTATGTGTACATCGGCTGTGACTCCAAACACGTGTAGGTGGGCTATGTTGGGTTTCCTTCTATACATTAGTTCGTAGGGAGTTGTATTTATTATGCTAGACCACAATCTGTTGAGTGTATAATTGGAATAGAGAAGGGCCTCTGACCAGAAGGATTGCCCTAGTCTCGCATCTTCCAAGGTGCACCTTATCATTGTTTGTGGTGTGCTGTTTTTTCGTTTTACCACTCCATTCTGGAAAGCGGAGAATGGTGAGGATGTATAGAGTAGTATCCCATGTTCCTTTAACCACCTGGAGAAGTCCTTTGATAGGAATTCAGAACCTTTGTTGGTCATTATTTGTTTTATTTTTGTGTTATGTTGGACCTGTACTCTTTTGTAGAATTCCCTGAATTTTTGATATACCTCATTCTTATGTTTGAGGGTATATATGAAGCTGTAGCGACTGTAGTCATCTACGATAGTTAGAAAGAATCTCTTTTTGTATTTGATGGAAGGTTTTAGGGGTCCCACTAGGTCCATATGAATTAATTGAAAAATAGCCAGTTGTGCATACTGACTTTTTTGGTCTCGGTTTTGTTTTCAGTTTGGAACATTTACAGATTGAGCACTCGAGATAGTTTTCACAATTCTTTACTCTTAAACCATCAGTACATTTTGTCATCTTTTGTACAACAAGAAAACTAATGTGGCCCAGCTTTCTGTGTAGGAGGTGTGCACAGTTGTCATGTAGGGGTCTACCTAATGAGAGTTTGCTTTCGTTGGTTGGCTCGTGGTTATGTTTGCTGCACTGTGTCTCTTGGTGGCTGTCCCCCTCTACTTCATCATTGTCCTCTCTATCATCTTCGGGAGGTGTCTGTCCCTGCTCTACTTCCGAGTTAGTGTTTATGCTTAAATAGTTAATGCTGCCTGCTTTGAAGTATGGTAGACTATCGCTAATCATAACCTCTCCTATGCTCTTTCCATTCTTGGTCATGTGTGCCTGTCCTGCCTTGAAATTAACTTCAATGTCTGTGTCCTGGCTTAGCCATATGGTGGCCAGTATGTTGTATGGGATCTCTGGTACGAATAGGACCCCCTCTATTTCTCCAATCTCTGGTATGGTTATGTTTCCCTTCCCCGCCACTCTGACATTGGTTTGATTAGCTACTTTGATCATGAAGTTTTCTTCAATGAATGAGGATAGTAAGTTGGCATTGTGTGTGGTGTGATTGGTTGCACCTGAGTCTATTAGCCAAATATTTTCTTTCTTGACTTGTTTGCTTGTGTGCCCCTGTCCCTCAAGTCCATAGAGTGAGCCTGAGTGGCTCTCTCGGGAGCTATCCCTGTGATCCTTTCTGCTGTTGGGGTTGGGAGAGTCTCTGCGCCTGAATCCGCATTCTGGGGAATGTCTATGCCTGTATCCTGGCTTGTCCCTGCGCTGGTTGTGTTTCCTACCTCGGATGTTCCTGGGACAATCCCTCTTGTAGTGACTCCTGAAGCCACATAGGTAGCATTCAGGTGTGTTGCTACTCCTGTCTATGGAACCTATCCTCCTGTCTGTTCTGTGATCCCTGTGAGACATTGAGTGATCTTTTCTTAAGTTGTCCTCAGCTATTAGTCTATTTGTGAGGTTTTCAATGGATAGGTGTTCTATGCTGAGGCTGTCTAATTGCGATATGAAATTGTCCCAGCTTTGGTCCAAAGAGTTGATCATTATGCTTTTCATGCTCTCCTCAGTTATGATCCCCCCCCCCCTGTAGTAATTCGGCCCTAGTGGTATTGAGTGTGAGTAAATGTTCACTAATAGATATCCCTGCTTTGAGTCTGACTGAGTGGAATTCCCTAGAAATCCTAGTGGTGGTTGCCCTACTCTTGCTGTAAAACAGGCTAAACAGTTTCTGTATCAATTCTGGTACAGTCAGGTGGTGACTAATGCTGGGGTATGTGCAGGGTGATATGCTCGCTATCAATAGATAAAAAGCTCTTTGGTGTAAGCAGTCTATTTCGAAAGACCAAGGTTTTTCTGGGGGGTCAGTAATTAGAAATAAAATATTCTCCTTTAAGAAAATGACCTGGAGCTGTTGGTTCCATTCTAAGAGGTTTGTCCCATCCAATTTTAGTTTTGGAAAGTCTATTGGTAAAGTCCCATTGTTGTGAGGGGGGGGGCTGGCTCACCCCCTACTGGATCGAAACAGCGTTTCACTCCCGCCATTGCCGTGAGAGGGCAATGAGGTCCCATTGGTTCCATCGAAGTTCCATCAAAGTCCAGCATCACATTCCTTTGAACTGTTATAACACCGAAATTGCCCCCTGGTTATTGGCCATGGGCCATCACCCCCCTTGATGTCAGATGTATTTGGTGACTGAACTTTGTGCTTTGTGAGATTCCCCCCTCTCGCAGGTCTGTCCATCCTCATTATCGAGGGCCTATCTTGATGACGGGTTTTGGAACCCCGAGAGATGGCATGCGGCAAAGAGGAGCTTGAGGGCTTTTTTAAGTGAGTTTTTAACAAGAATTTTAAGGGGTTCGGGAGGGACTAGGGTGGGTTTGGGGGGAAATCCACTGGGCTCAAGACCAGGCCCTGTAAAGGGCTGCAACATTATAGATACAGAATCGGAGGTCAGGGAGGGGGTCAGAGTTCAACTTAGGGAGGGCTGCCATATTAGTACAGTGAGTGGGAGGGGCAGATACGGCAGAAGCAGGGGACCATATCATGTTCGGGAAGTGCGCACTTGCTACCTTAGAGCAATTGCGCGCTCCAGTCCCCAATGCTTTTCTTGTTCCCCAGGCTGCCCAGATTCCCAAGGCCAGAGCTTTCGGCTGATATTGTGCAATGCCAGGTCCACTGTTAATAAAGCTCTCCTCATCTACGATCTCATTCAGGAGGGGGGAGAGGACCCGATGGGCATTACGGAGACCTGGTTGGGTCAGGAGGGGGGAGTTCCCCTCGTAGGTGTGCCCACCAGGCTTCCGTGCATTCCATCAGCCGAGAGCTCAGGGTAGGGGCGGGGGGGTGGCAGTTATTATAAAGAAAGGTCTGGATCTGAGGGAGACCACTGTACCACAGATAGCCGGGTGTGAGTCCCTCTCTGTGAAGTGGGGTCGTGGAGTGCAGATGGGCCTGTTGATCATGTACCTGGCTCCCTGCCATGTGGCAACGGCCCTGCCCGAGCTGCTCAACTTCATAGCCAGGATGGCGGTTGATACCCCCAGGCTTCTGGTCATGGGGAACTTTAACCTTCCATCCGTCAGTGAAACGTCTGAGGCAGCTTGGGAATTCATGGCTTCCATGATGACTATGGACCTGACTCAGTTAATTCATAGCCCCACTCACATTGGCGGACACACCCTGGACTTAGTTTTTATCTCTGGTCAGTGGTTGAGTGGCCTTGATATAGGGGATATAGTCATCGAACTCTTGTCATGGTCTGACCACTCGCTCCTTCGACTAGACTTTCTAACCGCTACACCCTGCCGCAGGGAGGCGGAACCGACTAGATGGTTCCGCCCCAGGCACCTGATGGATCCTGATAGGTTCCAGACAGAGTTTGGGCCAATTCCTGAGACTCTGGCTCATGACTCGACTGAGGACTTGGTGGCCGCATGGGACAGTGCGGCCACCGGGGCCTTGGACTGCATCATGCCTGACCTGGCACTGAACTCGCCTAGCTCCTTGGTTCTCCAAGGAGCTGAGGGAGATGAAGTGCCAGAAAAGATGCCTGGAGAGTGGTTGGAGGACCAGCCGTTCTGAATCTGACCGAACACTGGTAAGGTCTTATATTAAGACCTACCTAGTGGCGATAAAAGTGGCTAAATCTAGCTATTTTGCCGCTCTTATTGCATCATCAGATAATTGCCCAGCCGCCCTGTTTAGGGTGACCCGCTCCCTCCTCCATCTGGAAGCACGGGATGACCCCTTGCAGGGCCAAGCTGAGGACTTTGTGCAATATCTGCATGATAAGATTGCTCAGATTTGGGAAGGCTTGGCCTCTGACTGGGTAAGTTCAGACGGGATGACTGAGGCAGGTCTTGAGAATGTTACCTGGGAGGAGTTTGATCCTGTGGCTCTCGAGGACGTGGACAGGATTCTGGGACGGCTGAACGCAACCACATGTTTATTGGACCCGTGTCCCTCCTGGTTGGTGCTGGCTTCCCGGGAGGTTACACGAGGCTGGCTCCAGAGGATTATTAACGCTTCTTTGGGTGAGGGTGTCATGCCGGACGCTTTGAAAGAAGCAGTGGTGAGGCCCCTCCTCAAGAAGCCCTCTCTGGATGCGGCTGTTTTGGCTAACTATCATCCGGTCTTCAACCTTTGTTTTATCGCGAAGGTTGTCGAGAGTGTGATGGCACGGCAGCTTCCCCAGTACCTGGATGAAGCTGTCTATCTAGACCCACTCCAGTCCAGCTTCAGGCCTGGGCACAGCACGGAAACGGCATTGGTTGCATTGATGGATGATCTCTGGAGGGCTCGGGATAGGGGTTGCTCCTCTGTCCTGGTCCTATTAGATCTCTCAGCGGCTTTTGATACCATCGACCATGGTATCATAATGCGCTGGTTGGAGGGGCTGGGGGTAGGAGACACCGTTTTGCGGTGGTTCTCCTCCTACCTCTCTGACCGGATGCAATCTGTGTTGGCAGGGGGGCAACGGTGACCCCGAGGTGCCTCATTTGTGGGGTACCGCAAGGGTCGGTCCTCTCGTCCCTCCTGTTCAACATTTATGTAAAGCCGCTGGGTGAGATCATCCGTGGCTTTGGGGTGGAGTTCTATCGGTACACTGATGACACTCAGCTGTACATCTCCATCCCAGGCCATCCCAACGATGCCCTTGAAGTGATGTCCTGGTGCCTGAAGGCCGTGCGGGCCTGGATGGGGAGAAACAGGCTCCAACTCAATTCTTCCAAGACTGAGTGGCTGTGGCTTCCGGCATCCCGATATAGCCAGCTGGTGCCATTGCTGGCTCTTGGGGGAGAATCACTGGCCCCCACGGAGAGGGCTCGCAACTTGGGCATCCCCCTGGATGCACGGCTGTCTTTAGAAGAGCACATGACGGTTGTGGCCAGGGGGGCTTTCTATCAGGTTCGCCTGATACCCCAGTTGCGTCCCTTTCTGGATCGGGACTCCCTACACATAGTCACTCAGGCACTTGTCACTTCCCGCCTGGACTATTGCAATGCTCTCTACATGAGGCTCCCCCTGGGGTGCATCCGGAGGCTCCAGCTGGTCCAGAACATGGCTGCGCGGGGGATTATGGGAGCAACAGGGCGCTCCCATGTGACACCTCTCCTCCGCGAGCTGCACTGGCTCCCAGTGGTCTTCCGGGTGCGCTTCAAGGTGTTGGTGACCACCTTTAAAGCGCTCCATGGCATAGGGCCGGGGTATCTATGAGACCGCCTGCTGCTACCAATAGCCTCCCACCGGCCAATACGCTCACACAGAGAGGGCCTCCTCAGGGAGGAGAGAGCCTTCTCTGTGGCAACACCCATCCTTTGAAATGACCTACCCCCAGAGATTCGCACAATATCTGACCTCCGGACTTTTCGCCAAGCCCTGAAAACACATCTATTCCATCTAGCAGGGCTGGCTTGACCCCATCTGTTTTGGTTTTAATTGGAAGTTAGTTTTAATTGGGTTTTAAATTAGGCCGAAAATTATTTAATTATTTAATTATTTTAAATTGTTTTTTTAAATTTTGTAATGTTCTGTTTTATTCTGGCTGTTCACTGCCCTGAGTTCTGCTGGAGAAGGGTGGTATACAAATTTAATAAAATGAAAATGAAATGAAAATGTTGTGTGAGAGATTACTTACAGGCGAGCGCTGTCCATGGTTTAGGATGTAAGGGAACTCGCAATATGGCATTGGTATGCTGGCTGGTAGTCTGAACTGACTTGCTTCTATGTTTCTCTCTTCTTTCTTAGGTAGTTGGTTCTGCGCATGCTCGAAGATCATTTTCACTCTGTAGTCATCAGGGAAGGAGCTCGCCGCAGCAGCTCCCAGGTGAAGGCCCCACTCGCCTGGATGAAGTCTTGATTCTAGCTTGAGAGTCCTTCGGAGATCGAGAAAAGCCTGGATCTTCACTTGGGCCATCTGGATGTCCTTCTGGATCCTCGCTTGACTTGGAAAGCCCGCGGCTGTAGGATGAAGATCCGGGAGGCCTGGTCCTGTGTTCGATCTGTCGACTGGGGCCAGGTCGTAGTCTTCGCTTGTCGTGGGTTCTGGATGGCTCGCCTGTGTCTGCTGGATCAGTAAGTGTCCTGTTTGTTTTCTGGGATCCGGTGTGGGCGCCGTTTGTAGTGTAGGATGGGCCCATGCGTGTTGCATTGGGATCAAGGCCCTTGTAGTAATGGTTGCGTCCCTCGTGTATGCTCCGGCTGTGATTCTTTGTGTGATGCTTGTTGCCCTGGACATCTCCAGGGTGTCCGGGTGTAGATTTGGTATTTTTAGTTTTGGGCCGAAGGCGGTGGTTAAAGTCTGTATGGCCCTCTCAATGTCTTGTTCATTGGGTAGTTCTTTGGGGTCGTCGTGTTCTTCCCCATTGTTGTAGTTGTTGTCCATCCCATCTACTCATGAGTAGGCCTCATTTCCTGCCCTTGTATTTGAAATTAGGGTCCCCATCAGTGATTGGTCGGCCATCTCTAGTGACGTCACTGTCCAAGATAGCCACTGCGAAAAAGGCACGAAATCTGTTTCAGCCTCCTTGGTGGGAATGGGGTACACTGGTGAGTTTCTTACCGGGTCGATGATCATTTGGTTCGGTTCTAATTGGTTTTCTCCGGTCCCTGCTCCACAGTCCTTGATTAGGCTTCAGAGTTTCACAACGAGGTCCTGATCGGTCAGGGTAGTTTCTATCATCTTCAGTAGCTTTCTCCTGAGGTCATCTTCTTTGCTTGAAGTGGCCTCTGTGTACATTTCTTCCTCGTTTCGTCTCATCTCGATCTCGGCTGGGGTGCTTGGTTCGGGACCATGCTTGCCTTTAGTCGGAGTTTCCTTCAGGATGCTGCTTGCGGGCAATATTGAGCTACCAACTTCTTCGCGAAGGCATGGGTGATTGTTCTTCCCTTGGTTTCTTGTGGCTTGATGTGTTCAGACATACCTGGGAGTATCTGGGCTAAGAACCATCCTCTGCTACCATTTTGTTAATGTACAAGGATCTAGCGCAAGAAATAC
Source organism: Ptyas mucosa (assembly GCA_012654045.1). Lineage (NCBI taxonomy): Eukaryota > Metazoa > Chordata > Lepidosauria > Squamata > Colubridae > Ptyas > Ptyas mucosa. The sequence continues at coordinate 8,476,310 of WNWU01000048.1, forward strand.
TCAGAGTCAATGGTATGTTGCAATCATATTTATTTATCCAACTCTGCTCTCTTACAGGTGGAGCTGAAGAACTGGCCAGCGCCTCATGTATGCCTCTTAAGTACCAGGGAGGCGTGGTCAAAGATAAGGAGGAGTGGTGATGGAGGTGAGGGTGTGGATGTTAACCCTTGCAGTACCAGGCAGGGGGTGGCATGTGGGTTAGGCATTTATATATGACAGTGTATCCCCTCCCCCTCATGAAAGACATGTTAGCCCACCTCTCCAAAGGAATTTTTTTTTCCAAAACTGGACTTAAGAGAGGCTTACTACCAAATCAGGATTAGGGAAGGGGATGAATGGAAAACAACTTTTAATACTCCTTTTGGGTGTTACCAATTCAAAGTGCTCCTATTTGGATTACAAGGCGCCCCTGCCATGTTTATGTAACTGATAAATGAGGTGCTCCATGAGCATCTGTATAAAGGGTTCTGGTGTACTTAGATGGCATTTTAATATACACTGAGACAAAAGCCGAGCACGTAAAACTTGTCCGAGTGGTCTTAAACAAACTCCGCACTGCGAAACTTTATGAAAAACTTTCCAAATGTGAAATCCACAAAGATAGAATTAACTACCTGGGATATACAATTTCCCACGAGGGCGTGGAAATGGACCCAGGGAAAGTGCAAGCAGTGATTGACTGGGCTCCCCTCTGCAAACAACTACAAAGCTTCCTGAGGCTTGCAAATTTTTACCAGCAATTTATCCCAGCATTTGCACAAATTGCACTCCCAATCACTAACCTACTGAAAATAAGGGGGGGGGGGGGGGGGGGGACAACAAACAGAAACCAAAGCAACCCATTAACTGGACCATGGAATGCCAAGCAGCATTTGATAGACTGAAACAATTGTTTTCAGCTGAACTAGTGCTAAAACACCCAGATCCAGAACAGCCATTCATCATACAGGCAGATGCCAGTGATGTAGCAGTCGGAGCCATTCTACTCCAAGAAAATGAGCAGGGACAACTGCAGCCCTGTGCATATACATCTAAAAAACTGACACTGAACAGAGATGGGCTATCTGGGAGAAGGAGGCTTTTGCAGTACGGTGGGCTCTCCTTACTTGGGGGCATTTCCTAGAAGGGAATAAAATCCCTTTTGAAGTCTGGACTGATCATAAAAACCTAGAGGCCCTAAAACCTCATGGAAACTCTCCCCAAAACAAGTTTGCTGGGCTTAATATTCCAAACATTTCAATTTCAACTAAAATACTTCCCTGGGGGGGGGGGGGAGAAACTTTTTAGCAGACACACTATCCAGAAAGCCTCAGTTTAATAGCGGGAAACCTGAAGTCATCAAACCCCTGCTCCCAACCTCTCAGCTGGCAGCCAAAGTGATGACCAGGGCGCAAGCTAAACAAGAACCACTAATGAACAATACTACCACTCAGGCATTTAAAAAAGCCCTACAAACTGATGACTGGTTCCTAGCCCATAAAAACAACTAAAGATGACTTAGCTTGGGTGGGAGGAAAATTATATGTCCCAGCTAGTCAGAATTCCTCTCATCTCATACAAACATGCCATGACTCCAAACTGGCTGGTCACTTCAGTTTTGTGAAAACCCTATACCTTATCAAAAGGCAATTCTGGTGGCCATCTCTTAAGAAAGACATTGAAAGCTATGTTGCCAGTTGCCCTATCTATGCAGCAGCAAAGAGGAGACCAGGGAAAACCCCTGGTCTTTCAAAGACAGTAGCTGAGCCTTCAGCACCCTACAGAAAAATCTCTATGGAATTTATTGTAGAGTTACCTGAAAGTGGGGGAACACTGTTATCTGGATAGTAACAGACATTTTCTCCAAGCAAGCCCACTTCATTCCCTGCCAAAAAATCCCCACTGATAAGGCACTCACCAAATTGTTCCTGCAGCATATCTATTGGCTACATTGGACCCCCCACAAAGGATAATATCTGGTTGGGGGGTCCAATTCACTTCAAAGTTTTCAAAGGCCTTTTTGGATCTTCTTGGAACTGGCCAGGGCCTAGGTTCTAGTCATCATCCCCAAACTAACGGTTTGACAGAGAGACTGAACTCGGTTCTGGATCAATATTTAAGATGCTTTATTAACTATCAACAAGATAACTGGACTGATCTCCTGCCTTTTGCAGAAGTTGCCTATAATAACTCTGTGCATGTCATGCCCCTGTCGGAGTCTGAATCCAAAGGGGAAGAGGAAAGGCTGACAGAGAGGGAGAGAGTGGATCCATTGGCTGTGGAAAAAACTGGGGAAGAGCAAAGTCAGGCTGGGTAGAGCAGGGAGAGGTAGAACAAGGGAGAGGGGGTTCAGATGAATACCAAGGCCCACCCACTCATCCTAGGCAGCGCAGGGAGGAACAGAGAAGAGAGCAACGTGGGTTGCATGGTTTACAAGGGAGGAAAAGGACCTGATCCTCTTTACAAGGCACAGGTGTTGATGGTGTTTAAAAGTAGAGGCAAATGGGAGGGGCGTTTGTCAGGAACAAACACTGAGTTTATCTGGTGTTTCTTGGAATCCTGGCATCCTCCCAACTGGTTTGATTTATTGCCGTGCTACTTTACTTGTGGAATTCCTTATTTTGCTTGCCCTGCCGGATTAATTACCTTGTCTTGCCTTTGGATTTTTTGTTAGAAGTTTTCTGCTTACAATGTTTGGGACTGAAGTATTGCCAGCTATTACAGGTTGGTGGAAGAGCTTTCTCCAGGCTGGAGAGTTGAAAGGGACATTGGGGGCACAGTTGGTGATAATAAAGGGACTCATATCGGTTCTCTGGCTGTGTTGCCTTTGTGTCATGTCCTGGGTCATCACAGTGCACTCTAGTTCACCCCATATCGAGTTGCCACTGTCCATGACTTCATTCCAATGCCAGAATACCAGTAGAAGAACAAACCATACCCTCCCTTAAGGAGTGGATACAACAACTACAAAACACCTGGCCAGTAGTGAAACTAGCCCTGAAGGAGGCTAGAGCCACTTTTAAAGCCCAAGTTGACAAAAGAAGAACAGTACCAAACCCATTTAAAATAGGTGATAAGGTTTACCTGTCCACAAAACTCCTACAATCCTTACAACCCCCAAAGAAATTGGGACTCAAATTCATAGGGCCTTTCCCAATCACTAGAATCATCAACCCAGTAACTGTAGAATTACTACTCCCCAAGACACTTAGACAGGTCCACCCAGTTTTTCACTGCAGCCTGTTGGAACCTGAAATTACATCCCCTTTAAGGCCCGCAGAAGACACTCCTCCGCCCCTATTATGGTTGAAGGGAAACAACACTTTGAAATCAAAGAGATCCTTGACTCCCACACCCACTGGGATTCAACTCAATACCTAGTCTCCTGGAGACATTTACTTCCTTTATAAAATCAATGGGTAGCTAAGAAACATGTTAGGGCCCCTGCATTGCTGAAAAAATCTCACTCAAAGTAGCCTAACAAACTGAACTAACTCTTTATGATGTTCATCTTTCTGTTCTCTTTTACAGGTAATCCCCTCATTTTTTTTGAAGGGTGGGCAACATGTCAGAATCATCATACTGCCATTCAAATGGGGAGGGAACCCCAGATTCTTTTACTCACTTATTGCTCTCATCCTGTTTCCTATGCATTCTGTAATTCCCTAGTTTATAACTTTTACCCTGTCACCTATTCTGCCCTGTGCTTTGATTTACCTTGGGAGATGTACAAGGAGGGGAGGGCCATCTGTTTTCCCTCAGTTTAGAAGTCTCACAGAAGAAGCGTATGGGAACAACTCCTTATCTCATTCTCAGGACAACCATTTCCACAACATCTTTACACCTGGGGGTTGGCTCATTCAACATCAAACTGAGGGGAAGGGTTTCTAATCACCTTATCCTAATGGAATTGCCTGGTGGGGGGGGGGGACCAGACCCTGCTTCACATTGCCTTGCATTCACTTCCTTTCAATAAAAGTTTCCTTTTGAAATGCTAAAGTTTTGAGAGTCCATGCTTTCTTGTACAGGAAGGAGAGGCAGATATGATTGCTAAGTGATCTGACTGTCTCATTGACTTTGCTTGTTGGAAACTGGCTGAGATTATAAATGGTGACCATATGACTCTGGGATGCTGCAACTGTTTAATAAATACATGTCAGTTGCCAAGCACCCAAATTTTGATGATGTGACTGTGGAGATGCTGCAATAGTACTGAGGACCAGTTGTAGATCACTTTTTTCAGTGTCATTTTAACTTTGAATAGTTAAACAAATGGTTGTAAGTCAAGGATTACCTATAATGTAGTAAACGGGTGTGTACAGTCTATAACTTTAAATTAAGATTCAATTTGCTTATTTATAAAACAATAGTCATGTAAAATACAAATTGATATTTTTACAGAGGCCTTGTTTTAGTTGCAAGACTGCTTAGAAAAGTCTTAAATGATTTATTAATGGTACTTTTGCATTTAGAACACTGGTGGGGAATAAACCTGTGGATTAAACAAAAGAGTAAACTGCTCACTTCCAACAACTATCAGAATACATTAATGCTAAGAACTCTCAGAGGTACCTACCTTTTCATAACAAATAGGCACTATGTTAAGAACTGTGAGATTATTTCCATCTTGAACTACAACTTCTCTTCAGGTCAGTTGGTAGATATGTAGTTTATATTTTGAGCATCTGAGTATTTAACCAATTTAGATGCTTTATGATGAAACACTTTTCACAATTTTATTTAATGCTATAATCCTTTCTGTTGCTTAGGAGAAGCCTTGCTTTAATTTCTATAATAAATTAGTCCCCCAGAGAACATTTTTTGTGATTTACCTGAATTAAGGTTGTACAACTCTGAGTGCAACTTAATAAAGGGCATAGAGTGTGAAGAAGCACCTAATCAGGAAAATAAGGGAGATAATGGTTCCAGAAGAAGCCATCTCACCAACATTTGCGCACATAGAGGCAGAAATGTTTGAAGCTGACAAATATTACCATCCTTGGTTAAACACAAGGAAGGAAGCTTCTAAAGTGCTATTGTAACTTTTATTATTTTAAAGAAAATGGCAACAAGTGACCTTAACATACTTTACTTTTATTTATTTGCAGCTTATTTTTAAATGGTCAGTGGCATCCTATTCCCAGTTGAAATTGGCCCAAAGATGTAAAATGATCAGGAGCAATAGCCTTGCAACGGATGCCTTCATGTTGATTGGGTCCTTGCTCTTATAATAGATCAGTTGAATTAGCATATGCAAATAATCACAGTATTGTGGGCTTTAAAGAATTTTGAAACATATAAAATATACAATATAGTCCAAGAGAACATTTTGGAAAAACATCTAAATATTTGTGATGACAGCAAACAACTCTAATGCTACATAAAATGGACTTTTTTTTACATATATGCAACACCCTCCACAAACATGCAAACAGTAAAGAACTACCTTAACAAATACAATACGCAAACTGTTACACAAAACAAACATTCAAGTTTGAAGGTGTAAAAAGCATATACAGAAAATCACATTGCTCTAACAGATCAGGAATTTGAACTGGAAAATGCAGCGTTGCTTTATACAAAGTAGAAAAGTTAATCATAAAAAATTAGTCTATTTCTCCTCCTTGGCATTCTGTTTATTTTCATACTTTCTAGAAATCTTTCCTTTCAGTTTGGAAAATAAACATCTAAGGTGATGATCCTTTCAGTTCCCATAAACTAGAGTTTTGTAAAAAAAAACCATCTCAATCCATGTCAAAAGAATGGTTCAAAATATTTTATCTACAAGCAATTAACAGAATCAAAATCTGTATTTGTGTTTTTAAGTTCTCATGAAAAAAATGTATTTAGCATTTCAAGATAGATGGTTCATTAAACATGTCTTGAAGACTTTATACATAAGATTTCCAAGAAGAAAAGCAAATTCTTTACATTTATAAGGAAGATGTTGCAACTGTGAATTGTATTAGTAACTTCTGTTAATTAAGTGAAAAATATTTGCTTCAGGAAAGACCCAATGATAGTTCTAATAGTGCCACTGAAAAATTAATTTCATTTATGCCTCACCTGTAAGCAGGACAGGTACTGTAGTTAACAATAAAAATACAAAATAAGTTAAAAGCAACCAAATTAAACAAGCAGAAATAAAATTTAAAAAACATACTTATAACAAAATTCATAGTCAAAGCACTATGGTATAGTATACTGCTAAAAAGAATTGTTCATTCCTTTTCTAAAACTTTGTGCGGTTGTGCAAAATTTCTCTATTTGCGAGTTACCTTCTGAATGAGGTGCTGAAGCAGCAGAATAAAAGCTCTGGCCCTTTACATGTAGGTGCAACAAAAGGGTGGTGCTTCATTTGCACTGCTGCCACCACCATTTTGTCACTTCCCCTGCAGTTGCTGCTGTTCCAAAGTATGTATGAGAGGAGAGGAGCATCTTTAACACAATTGTCCCTACAGATCATTGTAGCTAGAAAAAGTCAAAGCAAAACAAACTACTAGGTGCTGAATTGTTTTAAGGTGTAAGCATGAAATAACTAAGGCATGTCTAACTATTGCTAGACTCAGTTGGCTCAGGAATAATAGAAGTAGGTACATTTATGGAATGTATAAATAGTTTTTGCCACAGATGCTACCTGGAGACAAGATACACGGTATATACATTTGTATGAAATGATAGTTTCAAGGAAAGTATAATGCCACTAACTATTTATTTATTTAAAAGCTTTGAATGGTCATTCATCTTAAAACCACAACTCTGGACAGTTCACAAGAGTTATATAAACCAAACATCATGAAAAAATAATAGCAAAAAACAAACGAACAGTGAAAGCAGAAACAAACATGCAGCACCAAAATCAATCTAATGCAACCAATCTTCCATCTCCAACTTTACCCTGTCCAGGCTTGGGGCAATAGCCAGTTCTTAAGACTTAGTTGAGTCCTCATCTTTGCCTCTGGTTTCTTTCTAAACCACAGGCATCCATGAACTGGAGAGAGGGGAGCAAATGATGAAATAGAAAACCTGATTTACTACTCCAACTCTGCCTTTTCTCGATCTGTGTCACAGTGTTACACAAGGGAAGAGTTTGCCTTATGATATGGCAGGACATAACATGACATTGTAATGTATGTTTTATCATTCTGATGGCATCTCATTTGGCTGCAGGCCCCCTGCATAGATCCTCAATCTTCTCTTCTAGAAAAAATCAGAAATACTATAGCCTTCAACAAGTTTGGAGAAATTTAGAGGGTCTGACAACTTAATTAAATTATTGTACCTAGCTGAGGAATTTATTTATGAATAATTTTTAATGGAAAATTATGGAAGTTTTTTAAAATTGGGAGATATCTTAATTAGGTTGCTGTAGCGGCAGATAGATTCTGGTTGTGATTTTATTGGCTTTTGAATTGTAGGTCTGATTTTTTTAAAAAAAATTCTGAGTTTATGTGGAATCAGTGGTATACAAATAATCAATAAATAAATACGTTTCAATAAATTTGCATAATGACTTTGAGCAAGCTGATTATAGTTCCCATAAACATGTTCAACAATTCATTAAGAGTTATGATTTCTAGTTTTCCTTCCAACCAGTATATCTCAACTTAAGATAGTGATTTAGTCATCTTATTGAGCTGCACTTCCACATATTCATCATGTCAAATTCTTTTTTATTTAGCAGAAGAGTAATTTTAAACATGGAACTACTGTATTTTACAGCAACCATTAGGCAACATTGCACAGACTTTAAGTACTGATAATTTTTTGGGTTTATATTAGGTAAATGACCCAATGGTCTATAAAAGAGATTTCTGATCTACATTTGTAAGCACTGCTAAACTATCTTCAGGTAAAATTGGATGCTAAAATATATTCATTTGCACAATTTCACATTGGGGGCAATAAATATCAGATAAAGTAGGAATAACAATAGCACTAGACTTATATACCATTCCATATTGTTTTACAACACTGTCTGGGCAGTTTACAATGTCAGCATATTGCCCCCAACAATCTGGGTCCTCATTTTACTGACCTCTGAAAGATGGAAGGCTGAATCAACCTTGAGCCCATCAGAATAAAACTCCAGGCTGAAGGAAGAGTTAGCCTGCAATACTGCATTCTAACTACTGCACCACTAGGTTCAATATCTGAAAATCAAAAAATATTCTAGGTAGATCAGATGAGGAAGTATAAGTTTGCAAATGAGGGTACATTTCATCAATTGCTACATTGAGATTTACTAAAGAAAATCTTAACATTTAGTTTACTTTGATATTTGGTTTTGGGTTAGTATAGGGCTGTCAAACTTGTGGCTTGTGGGCTGGACATGTCAGGTGCTGTCCACGCCGATGCCCAGTTTAGTAAAGGGGAAAAAAGTCCCAATATGTCACGTCACGCTGTGAGTTTGACACCCCTGGGTTTGTAAATTCTGAATGTCTACTTTCACAAAGTCATGTTGAAAAAAAATGCAATAGGACTCTCAATGTCTTTTTATTCAGAAGTTCTCCAGCCAAAAGGCTTTTAATGATTTTTTCCCTAGTTTAAGGACAGAGATGCAGAGCACAAAGATGTGAAAAGGCTGAACTGTGTGTCATGACATCACAACACGTTTTATTACCTGCCCCTTAGCTCACTCCACTGCCTATACTTAAGGGTCAGTTCACATTGTTTGGGAACATCAATATTATACAGCACACAGACATAGAGAAGGAGCTCAGCAGGGTAGTGGATGGACATGGATGACTTTTGTTCCCGACTCACATCCAAAATTTATCAGAATTATAGACTGATAGTGTTATATTTGCTCAGAATCTTTCTGACTGAAAAACACATCTGCTTGGTTAAATAAATAATTAAGTGAGGCTGCAGGAATGAGTAAAACTTCTCCATCATCCATACAGATTCAATTAAACATTGGCACCACTTTGGTTTTAATCTTAGGGTGGCATTAGCTCTTCAGAGATGACAAAGAACAGTGATAGAGGTAGGAAGGCCTCTCATTGTCATGCAATAATATACTTATGAGGCAAGCCATTAGTTCCAATTGATCTTAGCTTCACAGGTGATATTTTATCAGATTTCCAAGGTCCAGAGATAAAAGGTGAATGAAAAGAGAGTTGTTTATTTCATTAGTTTCTGTTTAATGCCAAATCATTTGCAAAGCTTTGACAAGTACAAGGTTTAGTGAGCTGGGAGACAACTAGTTGGTATCAAGTTTTTGATAATGACCAGTTTCAGGAATTGTAGTAAAAAGCACATGAACATTTGGATATTGGGCAATTTATGAGTATATCATATCAAAGGAAAGATTTGGAACAAAGTTTTGTGAAGTGTCTGTAAGAATTACTACCTAATAGAGCTATCCTATTGATGTGTGTTTGGGGTTATTCTAAAATACTTTTGGAAATCAGATTTTAAAACAGAGACTTGAAATTTTTTATGAATGTCAAGAAAATTGATCATGTATCAGTTTTTTATTGAGCTATCTCCTAACCACCAGCCCAAATATATTCTGTTATTTGTGTCTACTTCCCATGCTGGCAGCACATGGCAGTGAATCATTTTTTTAACCTAATCATAATATTAAGTATTTACACATGCAATTTGATAGACTAGTGAGAGGGCATACACTTCTCTATAAAAAGTTTGTCTCAGTCAAAAGGGAATTCAGTCAAGGCTTATTTGAAAAGGCACTTTTGTTACAAACATGGATTCATATTTCATGGATTTCAATACCACTCTCAAGAGTGAAGGCATAGGCACAGCGTGAGGAAATTCTTTTAACTAAATCTTAATTCACCTTCAAAGAAACTCTCTGCACTTTGGGTATTTCTTGACCTGAAAGGATAGTAGAATAACACTTCAACAATAAAGAAGGAAGATATTAGTACTAATGAAACTCCGAATTTCCTGAGACATTTAGATTGGAAAAAGCAGCAGAGGATTTGTAATATAGTAGCTGAGGAGTGAAGACTAATTGAATGGAATTAAAAGTGATAGTTTAATTCAGTGTTTCTAAACCTTGGCAACTTTAAGATATTGCATTGGTTGGGGAATTCTGGGAGTTGAAGTCCATACATCTTAAAGTTGCCAAAGTTGAGAAGTGCTGAGTTAACTCTTGGCTTAATGAAGATTATCACATAGAACTATTTCAATCAAAACTGTCCAAAAGGTTTCCTTTTTAAATTAGCTTTTATTGTAATTGTTCTGGGGCCTCAAAACCAAGAAACATGGCTTATTTGCTAATGACTATATTTAAATAAACGAAGGTTTTCTGTCTTTTTTAATAAAAGATTTGCTGAAAAAGTATTATATTTGCACACCCATCTCTTTTAGGAGGATCATCTCAATGAACAAATGCTCTGGGAGACAAGTAGTAGAACACAATAGTCACATTCATTGCTTATTTTATTTCTTAAGGACAATTTGTTTCAACTTTTCACCCATTCCCATGAATATTACACAGTAGGAAATCCTGCTGTGTTATATTCTGAATGATATATGGTAGAGGGATTACAGCCTCAGTTACACAAAAGCTGGCAACATTTGACAGTGATCTCATCTTTTAATAGGTAGATGACAGCCCTAATAGAACAATACTGCCCACCCACAATTCGCAACTGTAAAATTTTTCTATTAAGTGATAACTCTACTGAGATTCCAAAAGTTTTGTTAGGGTTCTATATGCTCAGTGCATATATGTTGTTTGTGTGTGTGCTGTCATCTTTGAGGTACAGAGCCTCAACGTGTGAATGTTATATGAACAATAACAATGGCTGGTTTTATATTCAATGTCAAATGCATCAGATTTCAGCTAGGATAACATTTATGGATTTAGCATTGAATATGTGATACTAAACTCACACTCAAATAGGAGTAAGTTTTAAAAGCTTATACACACAAAAGTTGCAACACATAAAAGCAGGAGAAATGGCAAGTTATTTGGCTGTTGCCAAATCACTCTCGAGCTTAGACCATTGAGAGATGGTTTTGTGTAATTGTAAGTTAAATTATAAACTTTATTTTATCAATACATGCCCTTTTTTAGCTAAATTATTTTTAATAGCCAACAGTAGTCTGGCTTCCTTTGAAAAAGATACCAATCATGGATTTATCTTGATTATGAAACTTGAATGTGTTTATTTAAAACTACTTTCTACTCTTCAACAGAGCTTACTTTCACTTAAAGTTATTTTAGGATTATATTAATTAATGAAAATAAGACTTCATTGATAAGAGAATTTTGGGCTAACATTTAATATCCCTTTTCATATTGCTTGTTTTCTGAACAGAGGAAAATAGACCTTATACATACACCCACACCATATATTTAGGATTAGCATCACACCATGCTGCTTAAAATATATTAAATAAATGTTAGGGAAGAGATAAGAGGTCTCCTATACTAATATGCTCTTTACTGTAATTGCTTCCCTCATTATCGTTTAACTCTACATATTTTTTCCTGATTGATTTAACATAACCAGTGTATCTGCGTTATTCATAGAGCAATGTTAGTCTCAGTAAGGTATGTGGCCTTCGAATCCCAGAATTCCCCAGCCAGAATGCTTTAAATATATATGCTCTATTTCAAGGGTGTCAAACTTGCAGCCTGTGGGCCGGATGTGTCACACGCTAACCACGCCCACCCCGTTTAGCGAAGGGGGGGAGTTGCAATTTGATGACAATGTAACGCTGTGAGTTTGAGACCCCTGCTCTATTTCCTTAAATTTACTGAGTAGCAAATTTAACAGGGTTTGAATATTGTTTACTGCAAACTATTGGCAAGGAACTGCAGCATAAAGTTATCTTGGGATGGAAACTTTTATTTCACATGAACTTTCTTGACTTATTTCAGTCAACAATTACACTTTAACACACTTAGTAATGGGATGATCTATGTGAGAATCAGCAATCTCCAGCTCCTTTTCTGAACTGACAATTGTTTATTGGGAGCCATTATAAGAAAAAATGGGAGCCAGTTTGATATAGTCATTAGGGCAAAGTAACAGCACTTAGACTTAGCTTCATAGTACTTTACAGTCCTCTCTAAGCAGTTTACAGAGTCAGCATATTGCACCTAATAATGTGGGTCCTCATTTTACCAACCTTGGAAGGATAGAAGGCTGAGTCAACCTTGAGCCAGTCAGAATTAAACTCCTGGCGATGAGTAGTGAATTAGCCTGCAATACTACATTCTAACCACATAGCTGAAAGACTATGAATTCTAAATCTGCCTTGGGCACAAAACCAACTGGGTGACCTTAGGCCAGTTACTCCCTCTCTGCCTTAGGAAGCAAGCAATGGAAAAACATTTCTAAAATATTGCCAAGAAAACTTCAGGGACTAATCCAGGCAGTTATTAGGAATCAACGATTTAAAGACAACAAACAAATAAATGAAAACCCATGTGTTCAACTGTGTCTTATCAAGTTTTGCAACAGATGCTTTGAAGGCAATTTTCAGCAAATAATTATATGGTAATATTTTCATTTCCAGTTACATAAATACTATATATTTACAGACTACATCAAAGCATTGTATTGGTTCTGTTTCCTGAGTTTTCAGTGATATAATAAATATAAGCTTTCACACTAAGGGCACTTTGGGATAATAAACTCACTGTGTGTAACTGATGTGGTCTAATTGCTAGGTGACATTATCAACAGTGTGAACAGAATCTTGAGGAGATGGTTCACACCCCCATTACACCCCCCTCTCACATTTGATTAGTTATGATCATCCCTCATTGCACAGAAAATCTATTATATTTTTAGTCATGAATCTTAGCTCCCTCCTTGAAAAAGAAGGGCTGGGATTTGAACTATGAAGAAGTTTGCCTCCAAAATATTTAACAAAGAAACAGATTACAGCTTCTAGGAAATCAATTATACTTCACTAATGTTTAGTTTAGTTTAGTTTAGTTTAGTTTAGTTTAGTTTAGTTTAGT
>WNWU01000048.1:8496046-8508156 GCA_012654045.1 Ptyas mucosa
TATAATAATAGTCATTATTCTTATCTACACATTTATATTCATTTATATTTACATCTCTTTATTTAATGTTATTCAGTTACTCTAATTTGAGTTTCATCAGTATTAAGTTAAACATTTCTTGTTCTGATTTCTATTTTCGAACCAAACCAAATTTCGAACATTTTATTCCATACTTCATAATAGTCCGAATCCTCTCTCTCTTTCAACTCTATAGTCATTTTATCCATCTCAGCGCATTCTAGAATTTTCCTAATTACTATTTCGTCTGACGGTAGACTGTTTTGTTTCCAACTTTTTGCGAATGTGATTCTTGCTGCAGTGAGAATGTGTAGTGTAATGTATTGAAGGTTTTTGTTCATTTTCGGGTCCAGTATTCCTAATAAAAACAGTTCAGATTTCAAATCTATTTTTTGCTTTGTAATTTCTTCCAGCCATTTTTGAATTTTACACCAATACTTCCTTGTGATGGGGCACATCCACCACATATGATAGAATGTTCTGGATTTATGGTTACATCTCCAACAATTGGGTGATAAATTTATCTTGGCCAATCTCGCTGGTGGCAAATGCCATCTATAAAACATTTTATAAAGGTTTTATTTGTGGGCAACTGCTGTTGTGTGTTTGTAATGTGGTGTGTGGTGTGAATCCAATCTCTTAACCATGTCAGGGCTGCTGCCTGGTAGTAGAACTCCCAGTCCAGGAGGCCAAAACCCCCATGATTCCTACTGTCTTGTAACAATTTAACTTTGATGCAGGGTTTTTTACCTGCCCATATAAATTTGGATGTTATTTTATTTATTTGTTCAAAAAAATTCTTCTCTAATTTTACCAGTATCGTTTGAAAAAGGTATAGCAATTTAGGTAATATGTTCATTTTGATTGTTGAAATTCTGCCATTTAGTGATATCTGTAATTTATTCCAATTTTCCAAATCTTTTTATATTTGTTTTATCAGTGCATTATAATTATCGTCTTTTATCGTACTACATTTTGCCGATAGCCATATTCCCAGCCAATTTTTTTTGCTTAAAATTCCCATTTTCTTCTCTAATTCTTCATTTTGCCTTTTAGTTAGATTTTTGGTTATTATTTTAGTTTTCTCTTTATTTATTTTAAGCTCTGCCACTTTGCCAAATTGGTTTATATCCTGTAGTAATATTAATCCTGTCTCTAAGGGTTCTTCTATAATAAATGCCTGGTGAAGAGCCTGGTGGGGCAGCAGACTAAAGCAGTGTGATTAACATTCCGCTGCCTGCAATTACTGCAAATTCTAATCTCACCAGGCTCAAGGTTGATTCAGCCTTCCATCCTTTCTAAGGTAGGTAAAATGAGGACCCAGATTGTGGGGGCAATAAGCTGACTTTGTATAAATATACAAAAATATGAAGGCTATTGCTTAACGCATTGTAAGCCACCCTGAGTCTCTGGAGAAGGGCGGCATATAAATCAAATTAAAAAAAAAAAGCCAAGTCATCAGCGAAGGCCTTCATTTATTTCATTTATTTTCATTTATTAGATTTATATACCGCCCTTCTCCCCGAGGGGACTCAGGGCGGTGAACAGCCATAAGTAAAAAACATATATACAAAATTTAAAAGCCAGATAAAACCGAATTAAACATTGGCCCCAATATTTAAAATCCCAAATTTAAAATATTAAAACCCCAAATATTAAAATATTTACAATTTAAAATTTCTAAATTATTTTACAAAAGAAGGGGAAAAGGGAAGAATTAGGCCAGGCCCGCCTGGTGGAACAGGAAAGTTTTTAACTCACGGCGGAAGGCACGAAGATCCGGGATCCTCCGTAACTCTGGGGGGAGCTCGTTCCAGATAGTGGGTGCCCCCAGAGAGAAGGCTCTCCCCCTGGGGGCCGCCAGCCGACATTGTTTGGCCGACGGCACCCGGAGGAGCCCCTCTCTATGGGAACGTACCGGTTGGTGGGAGGCTATTGGTGGTAGTAGGCGGTCCCATAAGTACCCGGGTCCTAAGCCATGGAGCGCTTTAAAGGTGGTAACCAACACCTTGAAGCGCACCTGGAAGACCACCGGGAGCCAGTGCAGCTCATGCAGGAGAGGAGTAACATGGGAGCGCCACGTCGCTCCCATCACCACCCGCACAGCCGCACTCTGCGCCAGTTGGAGCCTTCGGGTGCTCCTCAAGGGGAGCCCCATGTAGAGAGCATTACAATAGTCCAGGCGAGAGGTGACGAGGGCGTGAGTGACCGTGTATAATGAGTCCCAATCCAGAAAGGGACGCAACTGGCGAATCAGGCGAACCTGATATCCTGAAATCCTCCCGGTCATGGCCGTCAAATGCTCCTCTAAAGACAGCCGTGAATCCAGGAGGATGCCCAAGTTGCGTGCCCTCTCTGCAGGGGCCAATGATTCACCCCCGATAGTCAGCGATGGTACCAGCTGACTATATTGGGACGTCGGAAACCACAGCCACTTGGTCTTGGATGGATTGAGTCTGAGCCTGTTCCTCCCCATCCAGATCCGCACGGCCTCCAGGCACCGGGACATCACTTCAAGAGCATCGTTGGGGTGGTCTGGGGTGGAGATGTACAGCTGGGTGTCGTCAGCATACTGATGATATCTCACCCCAAAACCACAGATGATCTCGCCCAGCGGCTTCACATAAATGTTGAACAGGAGGGGCGAGAGGACCGACCCTTGTGGCACCCCGCATATGAGGGGCCTCGGAGTCGACCTCTGACCCCCTGTCAACACCGACTGCGACCGGTCGGAGAGAAAGGAGGAGAACCACTGCAACACAGTGCCTCCCACCCCTAGCTCTTCCAACCGGTGCAGCATGATACCATGGTCGATGGTATCAAAAGCCTCTGAGAGATCTAACAGGACCAGGACAGAGGAACAACCCCTGTCCCGAGCCCTCCAGAGATCATCAACCAACGCGAACAATGCCGTTTCCATGCTGTACCTGGGTCTGAAACCTGACTGGAACGGATCCAGATACGTCGTTTCATCCAGGTGCTGGGGAAGCTGTTGCGCAACCACACTCTCAACAACCTTTGCCAAAAAGCGAAGGTTGGAGACTGGATGATAATTTACCAACATTGCCGGGTCCAGGGAAGACTTCTTGAGGAGAGGCCTCACCACCGCCTCTTTCAAGGCGGCGGGAAAGTCACCCTCACCCAACGAAGCATTTATAATCCCCTGGAGCCAGCCGCGTGTCACCTCCCGGGAAGCCAGTACTAGCCAGGAGGGGCACGGGTCCAATAAACAAGTGGTCGCATTCAGCCTGCCCAGAATCCTGTCCACATCCTCAGGGGTCACAGGATCAAACTCAGTCCAGATAACATTCACAAGACCTGCCCCTGTCCCTCCCCCCAGGACTACCCAGTCGGAGTCCAGATCTTCCCGAATCTGAGTGATTTTATCATGCAGATACTGAACAAAATCCTCAGCTCTACCCTCCAAAGGGTCCTCCCGCGCTTCCTGATAAAGTAGGGAGCGGGTCACCCTGAAGAGGGCGGCTGGGCGATTATCTGATGATGCAATAAGAGCAGCAAAATAGTTACATTTAGCTGCTTTTATCGCCACTAAGTAATTCCTAATATGGGATCTCACTAGTGTCCGGTCAGATTCAGAACGACTGGCTCTCCAACTACTCTCTAGGCATCTTTTCTGGCGCTTCAACTCCCTCAACTCCTCGGAGAACCAAGGAGCCAATTGAGATCGGCACCGGGTCAGAGGCCGCAAAGGCACAACCCGATCCAGAGCACCTGCAGCCGCCCTATCCCAGGTGGCCACTAGGTCTCTGGTCGAGGCATCTGCCAGAGCCTCAGGAAATGGCCCAAGCTCCATCTGGAACCTATCAGGTTCCATCAGGCGCCTGGGGCGGAACCAACTAAGAGGCTCTGCCTCCCTGTGGCGGGGTGCAGCGGTTTGAAAGTCAAGACGAAGGAGAGAGTGATCTGACCATGACAAGGGCTCGATGACTAAGTCCCCTATCTCAAGATCACTCAACCACTGTCCAGAGACGAAAATCAAATCCAGCGTGTTTCCCCCCGTGTGGGTAGGGCCATGAATTAGCTGGGTCAGGTCCATAGCTGTCATGGAAGCCATGAATTCCCGAGCCACCTCCAATGTCTCACCCACAGATGGAAGGTTGAAATCCCCCATGACCATAAGTCTAGGGGTTTCAACCGCCACCACGGCGATAACGTCGAGGAGCTCCGGCAGGGCTGCTGCCACGTGGCAGGGAGCCAGGTACGTGATCAGCAGACCCATCTGAACCCCATGACCCCACTTCACAAGGAGGGACTCACAGCCGGCCGTCTGAGGAACCATGGCCTCCCTCGGTCTCAGACCTTCTTTAATAACAACCGCTACTCCCCCACCCCTGCCCTGTGGCCTTGGCCGATGGAATGCAAGGAAACCTGGTGGGCACATTTCGACGAGGGGAACCCCCCCCTCCTGGCCCAACCAGGTCTCCGTGATACCTGCCAGGTCCGCTCCCCCTCACAAATAAGATCACAAATGAGGGGGCCTGTACTTTATATTCTTGTCCTCTAATTTTTAATCCTTTGATTTCCCAATTTGTTGCAATAGTGTTTTTATTGAAAAAAAATATATCAGAGGAGGTAGAGGGCATCCCTGTTTGATTCCTTTTGCTATGTTGAAGCCTTCTGTTGTTTCTTTACATTTAATAGTATTTTTGCTTTCCAGCTTAAGTATATTGCTTTTACTGTTCTAATAAATTTCTCGCCAAAATTCATTACTCCTAGTTGGTTAATTAAAAAATCCCAATTTAAATTGTCCAATGCTTTTTGTGCGTCAAGGAATATCAAAGCTGCTTGTTTCTCCAGATGCGTTTCGTAATATTCTAATGTATTCATTATCGTTGTTATATTATTTTTTATGGTTGTATGATTTCATTTAATATGTGTTTCATCCTTTCTGCCATTATTGTCATAAATATTTTACAATCGGCATTCAGCAGCGAGATTGGCCTATAATTTGGATTTTTTTTCCCCTTTCCACATTATCTTTGGGAATTAAGGTTATCAATGCCTCCATCCAAGATTTTGGTATCATTGCCCACTCTCGTACTTCGTTATATGTTTGTAATAGTAACCTCTCCAGTGTTTTTTGTAATTCTTTGTAAAATTCCACTGGAATTCCATCTGGACCCAGTGTTTTATTGCTTTTTTGTTTTTGAATTGCCCTTTGTAATTCTAACATCGTTATTTTTCTATCTAATGTTTCTTTTGCTGGTTTCTGGCAAGGTTGGGAGGTTTCTCTGCTGTAGATATTTTTTAATGTCATCCTCTATGTTCTCCCAACTATATAAATTTTGGTAGTATCTTACTGCTATATTTTCTTTTTCTTCGTTCTGATGGTGTGCTATCCCTTTTTCATCTTCTAGTTTTTGTATTCTTTTCTTTTCTTTTTCTTTTTTAATTCATAGGCCAACCATCTCCCTGGTTTGTTCGCATTTTCAAAGTAGTTTTGTTTGGTTGCTCTAATTTTTTGCACTATTTGTTCTTGTATGATTAAGTTAATTCTATGTTTAATTATCTCTTTTTCGTCTCTAATTTTCTGGTTGTGGGGTTCTTTCTGCATTTTGTCTTCTACTTTTCCCAATTTCTCTTGTAATTCTGTATATTGTTTCTTTTTGTTTTTATTTCTTCGTATAGTGCATACCATTGTAAGGCCCCGGGCGTAAGCTTTAGTTTTATCCCACAGATTTTGAATAGTTGTCTGTTCATTCCAATTTTCCTGTAGGAAAAATACTAATTCTTTTTCTATGTATTGAATGTAATTTTTTTCTTTTATTATCCTTTGATTCATGGTCCATCTCTTTTTTCTTTTTTCTTCCCCTTTCCATTTTATGGAATGGATTATTACCCCAAATATTTGGTTTTATTTCTATTTCCTCTACATTTTTTCCTATTTCTGGATCCATTCAGACCATGTCTATCTGGGACCATGAATTGTGTGGGTTGGAAAAATATGTATATTGAGGTTTTTGTGGGTTAATTTCTCTCCAAATATCTTTCAAATTTAGCTCTCAAGTCATTTCAAAGAAAGTCTTTGGTAATGTTCTCCTTTCATATTTTTTTTACTTCCTGTTTTATAGTTTTTTTTGGATCAACCACCGCGTTGAAATCTCCTAATAAGCATACGTTATCTATTTCCAATTCTACAATTTGTTTATGTAATTTGCTGTAATATTCTTTCTGTTGTGTGTTTGGTGCATATATGACTGCAATTAATGTTCTTTTTTTGTTTTATTAATACCTCAATCAATAACGTTCTTCTCTCTTTGTCCGCATGTATTTGTTTGAATTTTAACCGGTCTTTTATATAAACTGTGATTCCTCTTTTTCTTACTTCAGATAGGGCCAGAAATAATTTACCTAATTTGGGGGCTTCCAGAAGATTACTGTCCCCTTTTTTCATATGGACTTCCTGTAAACATATAATGTCTGTGTTTTGTTTTTGGAGTTTAGCAATTACTTGTCTTCTTTTTGTCAGTGAATTTAATCCATTTATGTTGACCAAAAGTAATGTCACTTCTTTCTCCATTCCACTACTTATTTGTTGCCCTTACTTCCCTCCTTTGTCTCATTTCCCTTTGCTTTCTTGTTCTTATTCCTTCTCTTTCCTGAGTCTCACTATCACTTCTCTCTCTCGTATCTTGTTCCATTTCCTTTTCCTCTGGCTGTTGCTTCTCTTGACTTTGGGTTTCCAGTTCTTCGCTGTTGTCCGATTTTTCCTCTATATATCATGTATAGAATTCCTGGGCTTTTCCTATTGTGTCTATCCTTATTTTCTTATCCTTCCATGTTATTAGCAATCCTTCTGGTATCAGCCAGTGAAACATTATTCTGTTTTTTATTAATTGTGTGGTAAGGAACTGGTAGTCTCTTCATTTTTTTCTAATTCTCTTTGGTATCTGTTTGATGGTTATGACCCCTCTTCCTTTGTAAGTCAACTGGTTGTCCCTCATTCTTCTATAAACTTCATCCCTGTCTGCACTTTTCACAAACCTTATATGTATCTCCTGTGGTAATCTGTGTCTCCTAGCATAATTTATTGGATCCTGTATACTTCATCAATGTTGTTTCTTAATTCACTTTTATCCATTTGTAGAGGGTCAGCTAGAATATCCATCTTCAATTTGTATAAATCTTCTCTTGTCTTTGTGATATTTTGAAACCTCAGGTAGAAGGGAAATCTCTCTAATTCCAAATGGGTAATTGCCTCTTCCAAGTCTCTATTTGTCGCTATCAATCTCTATTCTATTTTCTTCTATTTTCTTTTCTGTTTGTTCTGTTCTTACTTCTATCTCTTTTATTTTCTGTTCGTTTTTTGCTATTGTATCTTGAATTTTCCCCATTCTATTGTCCAATTTCTTTATGTCTTCTTTTACCTCTCCTAATTCACCCTTCATTTCCTCATGATTGTTTGTTATTGATTCCTGCATTTTTATCATGAACTCCTGAATCATATTTAGTGAAGATTGTAAACTTTGCAGGGTTGGCATGGCCCTGGTTTTTCCCTTCCTCTTTCTTTCTTTCTTTCTTTCTTTCTTTCTTTCTTTCTTTCTTTCTTTCTTTCTTTCTTTCTTTCTTCTCTCTCTCTCTCTCTCTCTCACACACACACACTCTCTTACACACACACATGATCTGAGCAGCGGTTGCTGTGGAAGAAGTGCTCCAGGAGGGTGGGCGGCCTGGCCTGAAAGAAGAGCATCCCGCATCATGGGCTTGATGCAGGCAGTGGGACCCAAGGTGGAGGGGAAGGCAAACAGGCAGCAATCACCCAAAGGCCCCATGGAAGCCAAGTGCACCAGGCCCAAAAGGCGAGTGAGCCTCGCCATGTTCCCCCGAAGTGGCTCTTCAGCCGAGTGCAGCAGGTCTTCCTTCCCCACCGCCAGCATCAGTCTTATATCTGTCCGCCCTCCCGGGGTGCCCATGCACACCCCAGCAGAGCAGCAGTCTCAGCTCCAGTGGCTGCTGCTGAAGAAGGAAGGAAGTGCTTTGGGAGGCCAGGCAGCCCGGCCTGGAAGTGGTGCATCCCCCATCATGGGCTGGATGCAGGCAGCAGGACCCAAGGCAGAGGGAAAGGCAAGCAGATGGCAGTCACCCAAAGGCCCCGTGGAAGCCAAGAGTGCCAGGCCCAAAAGGCAAGTGAACCTCACCATGTCCCTCCGAGGAGCTGAGCGCACCAGGTCTCCCTCCCCCTCACTGTTGGCCTTACCTTCTAGATCCTCCGCCAGCATATTCAGCATGCCCATCATCCCAACAGAGCCTGTGTGTTGGTAATGCTGATGGTGGGCAGTCTTTGGTGGAGATGCAGCCACTGCTCCGGTGCTGAGAGAGGCGCCACCACTGTGGTGGTGCTCCAGGAGGGCAAGCTGATGTCCTGGATGGTGCTGCGCATGCAGTGCCCTCCCGAAGCACCACCGCCACCGTTCGCTTTCGTTTCACTGCGGGAGAAGGAAGAAAGCGAATGGCGAGGCCGCCCTGGCCGAGTGATCACTGTGCCTCCCCAGCCTTGCCTGCCTTGCCCACTGCCTCCATGCGCTGTGCTTGGAAGGGGCCGCCCTTGCTCCCCGCCTGGCTGCAGACATCCACTTGCCCTCCCAGAGCACCGCCACGCCACCACTGTTCACTTTCTTCCTTATCCCGCTGCGAAACGAAAGCTCCAGGAGGGCAGGCAGATGTTCCATGTCTGCTGCACATGTGCACCACATGTGGAACATTGAGACATCTTCCTGCCCTCCCGGAGCATCACCACTACTCTTTGCTTTCATTTCATGGTGGGAGAAGGAAGAAAGCAAATGGCGGCAACACAGCAGTTCTCCAGGAAGGCAGGTGGACATCTGCAGCCAGATGGGGAGGGAGGGCAGCCCCTTTCAAGTGCAGTGCACAAAGGCAGTGGGCGAGGTGGCTCCGGTGCAGCTGTTGCTGGGGAGGTGCTGCGATCGCTCAGCCAGGGTGGCCTCGGTGGGGGCTGCATCAGCTTCTCTGCCTACGCCCTGTCCTGCTCCAGCTGTCCATGCAATTACAAGCTGTCTTAGAAACCAAAGGACATTTGTGGTTGACCAACCCCCGCATGCTGAAATACCAAGGTTTAATTACACACAACCCCATGATCAAGTTAATACAATTTACTACATTGAATCCAGCCACATTGCTGCCTAAACCAGATTTAAAAGTTACTCATGATTGTATTCAGACTATTGACGAAACCTATGCCAGCCGTCCAGATATGACTGACGTTCTGCTTTCCAACCCCGACTTTACTCTATAGACAGATGGCACCAGTTTTGTGCAGGAGGGAATACAGAAAGCTGGGTATGCTGTTGTAACTCTTGAAGATGTATGGGAAGCTGAGCCCCTCCCTCCCGGGACAAGTGCTCAGCTGGTAGAATTGCACACTTTGACTTGAGCTTTGGAACTTACAAAAGGCAAATGTGTCAACATTTATACAGACTCTAAATATGCCTTCTTGACAGTGCAAGTGCATGGGGCAATATACAAGGAGAGGGGCTTTATAACGGCAGGGGGAAAAGACATTAAGTACGGGCCTCAGATCCTACGCCGGTTGGACACCGTCTGCCTCCCCCGAGAAGTTGCCGTTATGCACTGTAGAGGGCACCAGAAGGCAGAGTCAGAGACACAGTAAGACAATAATAAGGCCTACCAAGAAGCTCGTCGAGCCGCACTGAAGCCTTTAACTATACAGGATAACTGTTTAACTCTATGGGTCCCGGATGAACAAATTAAACCTAATTATTCTAAGGAGGAATTGCAACAAGCTAAGGAACTTGAGGCAACGTTGGAAGATGGATGGTGGATTCTTCCCGACCAGCCCGTTTTGGTCCCAGGACATATGGTATGGGATGCTGTGCGACAAGTCCATAAGCAATTACATTTGGGAAAGACTGCATTGGCCAAGGCCCTGCTATGTGAAGTATACATCAATAAAATCCACAGCATTGCTGCCAATGTCTGTATGAGATGTGAAATCTTTGCAGCCAATAATCCCAGACAAGGGCCCCAACCGCCTCAAGGACATCAACCCACAGGAAATTATCCTTTTGATACCCTGATGATTGATTTCACAGATATGCCAAGGTCAGGTCCACATCGTGCAATGTTAGTTCTTATTTGCATATATACTGGATGGCCTGAGTGCATACCAACAAGGATCAAGAAAGGATTTAGTTGGGATGACACAGGAAAACCAATTTGGCTAAATAAAGGTCCTTAAAAGAAAAAGTGGAGTTCAAACTTGCTCATGAGAACCCTGGCAAGGTGCAAATGATGTGTGAACCAAAGTCTCTATGCATTTTGGATCTTTAAAAATAGGCCAGCGCCTGCTGGGAGATCTAAAATGGAGGGAGAAGAGTTGGGATCTTTAAAAATAGGCCAGTGTCGGCTGGGCGATCCAAATGAGAAAGAGTTAGACAGAACATCCCCAGGCCAGAGACAATCCAATGCTTGAGGAGATAGAACAATGGATGTAACTTTGAGTAAAAGTGAGAAGGTCACTAAAACAACTAGGAAGAATCCCAAACTGTAAAAAGACCCGACTAGTCCTTTAGAGAAAAATATTTAGAAGATGGGAAGCCCACCATACAGTAAGATGATTCAGAAGTTGGGGCTGGCCAAAGAAGATATGGTTAGTTTATATTGTTATGTGTGGTAGGAGAAAAGAAATACTGCAGTGTTATAAAGATTCTGATAATTTAACTCTGAACTCTGAAAGACCTAAGAATAAATTGTTTATTGTTCTTTCCACCTGGGGTTTAGCAGGTAATAAAAAGATAAAGCCTGTCTAAATGGGAAGACTCAGATAATTTGAATTGACTAATTTGATGTGATTTCTGTTAAAAATTATTTGTTGCTGTGCATCTATAATGACTAGTGTACGTGTCTAAGTCTTTGTATACCTTCAAGGTAACTGCAAGTGTTAAATGCCTGATCGCTAGAGATATGAATTTTAAATTGTTAGAAATGAGTTGACACCACTGAGAGGGAGGAAAATTACTTTGCCCAGCCTGGTATGGCCATCTAGACAGGGTGAAGAATGGAGTTCAACTTTTCTTTCCTCTCTGTGCTTTTAAGAAAAAGCCCAAGTTTATGTGGAAACTAACTCTTCAAAGGACTAGAGGGAACCTCTCCCCTTCCGGTGACACTCCGGGAGCTGTCCCTCTACGAATGGGAGAGGTGAAGAAAACCCATGCAGGTGTTACTCCGGAGGCTAACACCTAACGCACGGGCGATGAAAGGAACTTATCCTGGAAATTGCGATCCCACAACTGAACAACTTGACAGAATCTGTGTAGCTATGTGTATTGTAGGCCTTGTAGGAGAGGGTGGAGACTCAGGAGTAGGGGGGAATGAGGGAGTAACCCCTAGACTGGTGTCAAGCTGCACTTGATAGTCAGAATATGGAAAGAGTGCTTGCCCCTATTCCCACTGTAAATTACCCAGAGGTAATGCATGGGGAATATTGGAGCCCAGACACCCCTTCGAGTACGCAAGGGGGGATCCATAACATGCAGAATGTGGTGGGCTCCAAGATACCTCTGTGTACTGAATGCTTTGTGGCCTTACCCTTGGGTAGGCATTTTGTTTATAGCAGTACCAAACTCCCTAACTGCTCTTCCAATAATCTCCCCCCTGTGAGCATGAAGGGACTCGATACCGGCATATAATTCCACTATAAGGTGTCACCTCCTACGTACTCCTTGGGTCCCTGTAAACCTCCATCCTTGGAATTTGGCCAGGGTACCAGTGTATGATGAAGTTGGAAACATCCGGTCCAAGAGGGCAGCCATTGACACTTCCTTGATTGAAAAAGGTTAAAATAGGTCATTGGAAGGATGATGAATGGCCACTGGAGAGAATCATTGAGGTGTATGGAGCAGCCACCTGGGCAGAGGATGGTACCTACAGGTATCGGATCCCCATCCATCTGTTAAACCGCTTGATTAGGCTACAGGCTGTTGTAGAAATAATTACTAATGAAACTGTGAAAGGCCTCACCAAATTAGCTGCTGAGAGCGTGAAGTCTCATGCAAAACCGCTTAGCCTTAGATTACCTCCTAGCCAAGGAAGAA
>WNWU01000048.1:8515623-8539924 GCA_012654045.1 Ptyas mucosa
GCCAGGAAGGCAGCATGGAAGGCAGGCAAACATGGCAGGACTGCGGGCTGTGGACCCGTTACCTACTTGCCTGAGCCAGTCCAAACCGTGAGCATTTCACCCCTGCTATCACCTACAGTGGGGTCTGCAACCTTAAACACTCAAAGAGCCATTTGGACCCATTTCCCACAGTAAAGAAAACACCAAGAGCTACAAAACCTGGGTGGGCATGGCCAACTTGAAGTCACTTACTCCCACCCAGTCACATGACCCCTCAGCCATGCCTACCCAGGTTTTGTGGCTCCCAGTGTTGTCTTTTCTGTGGGAAATAGGTCTCTCTCTCTCTCTCTCTCTCTTTCTTCTCATCTCTTTGCTCTCTTCTCTCTCTCTCTGTCTCTTTATCTGTCTCTCTGTCTCTGTCTCTCTCTGTCTCATTTATCATCTATCTATCTATCTATCTATCTATCTATCTATCTATCTATCTATCATCTATCCATCCATCCATCCATCCATCCATCTATCCATGCTCTCCTGGCCAGCTTCACATGTCGTGTGAATCCAACCACTTGGGCTGTGGAGGGGGAGTGGAGGCTGGCAGGCAAAGCCAAGCATTGGAGATCCATGCAAAATGAGGCAACTCCAACCTGGAGTGACACCCCCTTTCCTCTCTCCCCCTGCGGGAGGGGGCAGGTGGCCTGAGGGAAGCTCCCTCCTTGGAGGTGGCCAGCAAGCAAAGAAATGTGGTGCTCTGGCTGGGATGTGGCAGCACAGAGCTCTACTTCTGGCTGGCAAGAGCAATGGCACTGGCCGACCTCTATACACCAGTAGGAGGCAGAGGTGCTGATGGGCTCCTGCAGCCACTTCACCTTGTGGGGAGCCCCAGTAGGGTCTCCTCGCTCAGGCCTGGGAAGGCTTCGGCTGCCGGCGCCACTGTGTTCCCTGCCAGATGGTGAGGTGGCATCACAGTGCCTCCTGGGTGGAGGGGAGCCAGATGGTGGCGGTAAGAAGCGGGCAGAAGCTGGTGGGTGGGCACCCCCCATCTGCTCCGGGAGGGAGGGCTCAGCCATCTAGGTGGAGGCGGGTGTCGTGGCAAGTGGGATAGAACTGGGAGGGACGTACGAGCTGAATGTTTGGAGCCGCACTTGGTTCAGTTTGCAAGTGGGCTCAGTGGGGCTGCTTAGCAGGGAGGGAGACCCCGGCCCATTTGGTTCACTTCAGTGTGGGGTAGGAACGCAGAAGGTGGAGGAAATCCATGCCTTCATTCCCGCTCTGTAATATGGAGCGAGTCTCCATCCCCTGCTGTTGCCCTTACCTTCTCAGGCCAGGCAAGGCCTGACTGGGAGGGGAGGGTGAGGGGCAGGGCCAGCCAGTGGTGGGATCACCTGACAGGGAGCTGCAGCAGAGGGAAGAAAGAGCCACATGCAGCTCTGGAGCCGCAGGTTGCCGACACCCGACCTACACATTTCATTTGTATTAATACAGGTAGTTCTCAACTTACAATTACAACTGAGCCCAAAATTTTTGTTGCTAAGTGAGAAATTTATTAAGTGAGTTTTGCCCCAATTTACAACTTTTTTTACCACATTTGTTAAGTGAATCACTACAGTTGTTAAATTAGTAACACAGTTGTTAAGTGAATCTGGTTTCCCCATTGACTTTGTCAGAAGGTTGTAAAAAGGTTATTACTTGACCCATATATCAACAATCATAAATGTAAGTCAGTTGTCAAGCATCTGAATGTAAATCACTTGACCATGGGCATGCTGCAATGGTCAAAAGTCACTTTTAAGTGTGAAAAATCATCATATGTCACTTTTTTCAGTGTTGTTGTAACTTCGAACAGTCACTACGTGAACTGTTGTAAGCCGAGGACTACCTGTATTTATGTGGATACACATAGAACATAGAACACAGGAAACAGATTTGGAAGGGATCTTGAAGATCTTCCAGCCCAACCCTCTGCTCAAGAAGGAGACACTATACCAGTGGTGGGTTCCTCCCGGTTTGGCCCGGTTTGGCCGAGCCAAGCGGTGACAATATGATGTCACCAAACTGGTTCTCTTTGTTCGGGAGCTGGGCCCTCCCGCCCCCCCGCATTATTCTTACCTTTTATTTGGCCCTGCCCCCAAATTTTTGCTGCCTCCCGAGTCCCAGCTGATCGGCTGGAAGGAAAAAAACTGTTTAAACTCTTGCCCAGGGCGGCTTCCAAGGGCTGCCCTACAGCTGATCAGTGTTAAAAGGCAGTGTGGTGGTAGACCAGTGCGCTCAAAAAACAAATGGGTAGACCAGGATGCTCCAAGAGCAAATGGGTAGACCGGGACACTCCAAGAACAAATGGGTAGACCAGTAACAGCTCTACAAGCAGTTAAAAACCTGGTAGATCAGTACCTCTGCTAAATCCTAAATAATTGTCACATGACCATCAAACCAAGCCCACAAAATAAGCCACACCCACAGAACCGGTAATAAAAAAATTTAGAACCCACTCCTGCATTATACCATTTAGGACAAATGGTTGTCCGACCTCTTATTGAAAACATCCAGAAAAGAAGCACTCTCAACTTCTGGAGGCAAGCTGTTCCACTGATTGTTCTCTTTAGTTCTAGCTTGGATCTCTCAATTATCTTCTACCCATTACTTCCTGTCTTGCCCTCAGGTGCTTTGGAGAATACGGTAACTACCTCTTCTCTGTGAAATTCCTTCAAGTACTGTAAGGTGGCTAGCATGTCACTCCTAGTCTTTTTCTTCATTAGACACACCTAGTTCCCATAACCATTCATTTAACTATTTAGTTTCCAGAACTTTTATCATCTATGTTGCTTTTCTCTATACTTTTTCTAGATTTTTAAGCATCTTTTTGTATCATGGTGACCAGAATTGGATGCAGTATTTCAAATGTGGCCTCACTAGTGCAGTATAGAGCAGTATTATTACTTCTTCTGATCTTGATGTTTTCCCTGTTGATGCAGCCCAGGACCGCACTGGTTTTTTTGGTAGCTACAGCAGAGTGCTGGCTCATAAACTGTTGACCACTAGGACCCTACATTGCTCTCATAGTTGCTACTGTTGAGCCAGGTGCTGTTTATTTTATACCTGTGCATTTGATTTGATTTTTCCTGTCTACGTGTAGTACTTTACTTTTTTCACTACTGAAGTGCGTGCGTCTTGTTGAATTCTTTATTTACTTTACTCTGATATTTCTTGCATCTGTCAAAAAGTAAATTCTCACACCCAGGTCCATAATACAATAAAAGCAGATAATCAATATAAATAGATCAACAGATTTTCCACATTAATTTTAAAGTTTTTTTTGCTTTATACATACATTTATGGAGAAATAAATGAGAGATATATTTTGAGATAAATATATTTAAACAATAAATACTGATATTAAAATCACTGACTATTGAATATTTTATACTAATTACTGACATGATAAACTATTGAATATTCTGAATATGTTCTGATGCTCATTCCTTTCATAGTCTCTAATTCAAAAAATGTTTTTCCAAAAATTGTTTTCCAATTAATAGGATTAGGCCACTTTATAAAGCATATTTACATTTGTAATATGGATTCATTAACAAATTATCTTGTTTGGAGTGCTATAATCATCTGCTTCAACAATGCTTGTCCAGATAAATAGAAACTATATGAACTTTCAGATAATTGGTTACCTGAACTTTATTCATCTCCACTTTCTTCCTCTCACTGGTGGCTTTTTCTGCTGCTTTCTTCTGATGTTGAGGGCCTTTGCCAAAGAATGTGTAGTTGACAAATGCATATTCCAGTAAAGCAAGGAATACAAATACAAAGCAGCCCATAAGATAGATGTCAATTGCCTTCACATACGGGATTTTGGGAAGGGTTTCCCTGAGGTGAGTGCTAATGGTGGTCATTGTCAGCACAGTGGTGATTCCTACAGAAAAGGAAAGAATTACCTTTCTAAAGACATACTTCATTTCTGAAGATACTACATTAAGAATTCCTAGCACAGGCATCCACCTTGCTATCTGAGCCATTTCTACAATGCTCTAGTTTTCTGTGCCTTTTAGCATCTTTTCCATTGTATCAATCAGATTTGGGAATTACAACTCTCAAGACTTGCCACAATGAGTAGCTGAGACCTTAGAGATTTTGGGACAATAGGAAAGAATATGAGTTTGTTTCTTTCTAAGGCAGAAGAGGTTTAACTACCATGATTTGAATAATATTCCATGTACAACGTTGGCTGATATAAAATGTTTTATATTTTATTGCCTCAAAAATTGCAGGATATGTGCTGATTCTTAAGTTACAGGAAAATTCTCTAAAACTACGTTTCACCATTAGAATATTTGATCTAGGAGCACATCTTCCTAGGAAAGTCTTATATGCAGAAGTCAAAGATTTTGTATAGAAGTTTGTGAGCTAAATGCATATAATTCTGACAGATATACATTATTGTTGAAAAATCTCTGGCATCTTAAGATAAATTTGCTTCACCATGTCTTCTTCCCATCTGCAGGATTTGATTACTTGATTATGTGCCATCAAGTTGGTTTTAGTTCTCAGTGACCACACTGACATATTTTCTTCAGAATGATCTGTCCCCAACCAGGCCCTTTGGGTCTTCTAATAGCATACCATTTGCCATATAATCAAGCCTATTCACCGGGCTGTTGGTCATCCTCATCTTTTCTTTCCTTCCTTGTTCTTCATATAATGTTTGCAAAACATGATAATTTGAGCCTGGGTGTTTGTGCCTCGAATGAGAATTTTGAATTGATTGATCCATTTCTTCGCTTTCTTGGTTATCTATGGTATTCTTAGGAGTCTTCTTCAACACCAAACTAAAGTTCAAAAGCATCACTATTCTTTCTATCCCGCTTCTTCAATTTTTGCTTCCAAAGAGTGTCATAAGGAAAACCACTGTCTGCATCCCCTGGTACCTGTATATAGAAAATATACTTTATGGTATATTGGAAGTGACACTTTTCTGTACAGAATTTCATCTTTGTTTGATCTTCTTTGAAGTTTGGCTATACAAACTAATACTAGGCTTTAGATAAAAGAATCAATTCCAACCACATTCATTCTTGTCATCAGCCATTCAGTCATGTCTGACCCTTGGCCAGTCTATGGATCAGTACTTTCCATGCCCCTCTGTCTTGTATCACCTCCTTCAGATCTGCCATAGTCATCCTGGTGTCATCCTTTATAGTGTTCAGCCAATGGGTAGTACTTCTTTTTTCACTGATTATTGCCAGCATGATTGACATTTCAAGTGAGTCACTCACATGATATGGCCGAACTGACTTTATTAAAAATAATAAATTAAATAAAAGTCAATTTACCAAACTGACTTTAAAATCAACCAAGCTGATTTTAACAAACTCAGAGAAAGCCTAAGCAAAATTTCATGGATAAAAATTCTAAAGGGGAAAACAACTCAAGAAACACTGGGAAATACTGAAAAATATGATCATAAAAGTCCAATCCAACACAATACCACTGAAAAAGAACAACAAGAAAACCAAGAAGAAACCAGCATGGTTGCACAAAGATCTCTCTGATAACCTGAAAGACAAAAAGGATAAGTACAAAAAATGGAAAGAGGGACACGTAACTAAGGCAGAATATCAGCAGATAGCCTGAATCTGTAAAAATGAAATCAGGAAAGCAGAGGCTCAGAATGAACAAATACTTGCAACAAAAATTAAAGATAATTTAAAAAGTTTCTTTCAACATATAAATAACAAGAAAAAAGTCAAGGAAACAGTCGGTCCACTAAAGAGAGAAGATGGCAAGGAAGTAACAGGCAGAGTAGTCCATGCAAAAAGTAATTAGATCCCAACCTATCAAAAACTTAACTAAAAGACAGACTAGAAATAAAAATTAAAATAAGCAAGGAAATGATAAGAGAATATCTCTCTGACCTTGATGAATATAAATCACTGGGACCTGATGGATTACATCCCAGAGTTCTGAAGGAACTGGCAGATGTTATTTCAGAACCATTGTATTGTATCTTTAAAAAAACTTGGAGCATCAGGGAACTACTAGAGGATTGGAAAAGAGCTGATGTGGTTCCCATCTTCAAAAAAAAAAGGGGGGGGTGAAGAGACCCAGAAAACTATAGACCAATCAGCCTAACATCAATACCAGACACTGGAAAAATAATTAAAAAAACAGATCTGTGAACATTTAAAAACAAATAAAGTTATAACTAGTAACCAACACAGGTTTGTTAAAAACAGACCATGCCAAATCAATCTTATTTCATTCTTTGACAAAGTGACTAAATTAGTAGATCAGTGAAATGCTGTGGACATAGTATATTTAGACTTCAGCAAGGCATTTGACAAAGTAAACCACAACCTACTTTTTGGTAAACTAGAAAAATGTCTGATAGACAGCATCACCACCAGATGGATTTGTAACTGGCTGACAAATCATACTCAACAAGTAGTCCTTAATGGTACTACATCTACCTGGAGGGAAGTAAGCAGTGGAGTACTACAAGGTTCCGTCTTAGGCCCAACACTCTTCAATATCTTCATAAATGACTTAGATGAGGAACTCATCAACTTTGCAGATGACACTAAGCTGGCGTGACACTAACACACCATGTCACCACGATGTCCTCTGGTACTTCCCCAATGCTCCAGGATTTTTTAAAGATATGGTACAATGGTTCTGAGATAACATCTGTCAGCTCCTTCAGAACTCTGAGAGGTAATCCATCAGGTCCCAGTGACCTTCATCAAGGTCAGATAGGTGTTCTCTTACTATTTTCTTGCTTATTTTAATTTTTATTTCTAGTTTGTCTTTTACAGTAGTTTTTTTGATACATTGGGCTATAATTTCTTTTTGCATGAAGACTGATGCACAGAATGAATTAAGCAGCTCTGCTTTCTCCCTACTGCCTGTTACTTCCTTGCCATCTTCTTTCTTTATTGGATCGACTGTTTCCTTGAATTTTTTTCTTGATATGTTGAAAGAATTTTTTAAATTATCTTTGACTTTTGTTTATTCTGAGCCTTTGCTTTCCTGACTTCACCTTTGCAGTTTTGGCCTATCTGATGATAATAGTTAAGTGTCCTTCTTTCCAGTGGTGAGAATCTAATAATTTAACAACCCTAATAATTCTCTGCCCTAATGACCGGCTGGCTGGGTGGGTGTGACCATGGTGGCCATGGCTGGGGGTGTGACAGGCAGCACTCAGCCTCCTGCACGCTGCACCCCACCATGCCTCGTTTTGGGCCTAGGAAGCCTCCCTGCACTTACCTGGGAGCCAAAATGGGGCTCGTGGGGACTCCTGGAAGGAGGGAGGGGCAAGGCCAGCCAGCAATTTAACTACCGGTTCACCCAAACCGGCTGACCGGCACTCAGCTCTACTGTCATTTTCTCCATTGCTCTCTGCGCTGCTCTCATGCTCTAGCTCACTGTGCTGCCCCATTGCTGCTGCTGGCTCTCCTCCCTGCTGCGCTGCCACTGCTTTTTGCTCTGCAGCCACGTGGCTCCCATTTGTTGGTCCATCATGCTGGGACGCTGCTTCCACCAGCAAATCTGAGTGCCTGGATGGTCCACAGCAACTCACCACTTCTCCTCCTCCTTGCTCTGCTCTCTCATCGGCTCACCTCTTTGCTCTCTGCCAGTTGTTGTGCTGCCCTCAGTCTGCTGGCCTTTATACCCCATAGCTGATTTTCCTCCTCTCTGCAGTTGGCCCAATTCACTCACTCTTTGTTCTTCGTGGGTTGGTTTTGCTGTCTGCAGTTGGTTTGCCTCTCTGCTCGCCTCACTTCAATGGGCCTCCGGTCTCTTGGGTAGGCCTCTTGGTTGCAGCTGGGCTTCTCTCTCTCCTATTTTCTTCAATGTTCCTCTCCTTTTCCTATCTCCAGTCTTTTTTTTATTTTTCTATGCCTTTTCTTTCCTTCTCCACTTTTCCTCCTATTGTTTTAACTTAGTTTACTAGCTACTTTTCTGTCCACAATATAACTATGGTTCCTCCATTGCTGCCATCTTGGAGAAGCTCTTTCTTGCCATAAAGGGGTTTCTGGCCTTCTTCACATAAGTATAACACTCTCTTGTATGACTTTTCATGTCTGCTTCCTCCAGTTTCTTATATTGATCTTCCCAGTACTTTTCTTTAGCTTTTCTTACCTCTTTCTGAATCTTTGCATTTAGTTTTCACATTTCTTCCTTGTCACTAATGGCTTTTGCTTTCTTTCTCTATTGTAGCTTCAGATATCCATATGGTCAATTTCTTTGGTTACTTATATGTAATACGTTCTTGAGCTACTTCAGTGACAATAGTTTTTATTTCCTCCCATAGCTCATCTGGTTATCTTTTTGTGAGGTTGAGCAGTGGAAATCTGTTCTTAACTTCAACTGCATATGCTGGGGAAATCTTCTCAATGTCAAATTTCTGAATCATGTGTGGTCATTTGATATTGCAGCGCCTGAACTTTACTTTGGCAGCTAACACATTACATGAGGATAACAATGGATGTATCAGAACTTCAGACACAAAGCAATCTAGACCTAATAGGAAATAGCCAGATATTAAACCATACTATATGAAGGACATACAAGAAAAGAAGCAAGTACAATTTTTATACTGGCAAAACAGATGATGTGATGGTAAATGCCACATTTACCAAGCCATTATTCTGGGACTACTTCCTCAGGTAGGGAGAAGAATTGGGACTCAGAGTATGAAATAATGCATAATCTGACCAATTACAATATACAAATTAGTTCATGGAGCTAACGAGATGCAGAATGTTGGATACATCACTCCACCCATCAAGTTGTTTCCTTTGTGCAGAATAAAGGACAGATTGACTGATGCTTTATTTTTTTTCTCTTTGCTACTGCTGTTATCTACATAACAGGATTAAAACTGGAACAAGCAAAGGTCCTCTCCTTTGGATTATCCATGCTAATCATCTCCCGTTTTGCTTTAGAGACACTAGAAAACTGTGTGGCTTTTGATAAACATAGATAATGTAGATTGTTGATTTTTCTTTTTGGTGTCTTCAAATCAGTGTTGGCTTCTAGAGACTTCCTGGACTTGACACTGCAGTTTTCTTGGCAAGATTTTGGAAGTAGTTTGCCTTTGCCTTCTTCCTAGGCAGAGAGAATGACTGGCCTAAGGCCCCCAACTGGCTTTGTACCCAAGATGGGACTAGAACTCACAGTCTCTGGTTTGTAAACTGGTGCCTGAACCACTACAGCAAACTGGCTCTCTTAAATTGTTAATATTAATTCTGTTTTTCTCTTACCTATTGTTCACATTTGTCCTTGCTTTTGCCTACCTTTTGTCCCATTTTGACAAATGATTTTTTAAAAATCTTTGATGATATTTAATAAATAAATATCAAACTATATATTTTTTTGCTAGCTGAACTGTGTGACATAGTCTGTGTTTCTTGCTCTAATCTGAATACATGAATTGATTGGAAGGCTGCTGGGTGTAAACTAAACAGGAAGTCCCCCCCCCAATTTTCCAACAGTAGCATCATCCAAGAAATAATTTACCTAGTGCAACTCTTGCAGCAGATGCATCATAGTTGATCCAGAAGGATACCCAAGACAGAATCGTAATTAGAGTAGAAGGCATGTAGGTTTGCAGAATGAAGTAGCCGATATTTCTTTTCAGTCGAAAACTCAGGGACAGACGGGGGTAAGCCCCTATTTAAAACAAATGAAATGAAGTCACATCACAAATGTATTTGTTTACTGGTAATGTTTGCAATATGTTTGCAGCTGCTTGGTGCTTACCTGTTGCAAATACTACTCTTTTTGAGATCATTTTGTAATCAATAATTGAGAACTGAGGGAGCTCGATTTTATTAACTCCGCTAACAGCAGATTCCCCTCCATTCCAGTAGAATTCAATATCATCAGTTGTGTATCCATCTGCAGTTGGAGACATATAAGCAAATACGTTAGTTTGTCAACTAAATGTTTTACAGTTTAAATTTATTTCTTTAAAAAATTGCAAAGAAGACATAACATTAGGAGACATAATCTAAATTATAGCACTATAAATATTTCACAGCTGGGTATTAATAAACCCAGCCTACATCATACATTTGAACAAGCCACTTTTGTTCTTTTAATATTGCATATTAAATTAATGTCTCTTTTTATGGTACTTATTAAATTCTTGTTTTAAAAAGCAAAGATTCAAAGTTAAAAGATTTTAGATATTTTTCTCCAGTTTTCTATCAAATGCAACACAGAGCTGCTGAATATTATAAAATTTTATGATTTAAACCAGATCAACAAATTACAGCAGAATACCACATTTTAGTGAGACAGGAAACCTTGGTTCATTTCTCTGGAAGTAAGTTCCATTTAGCACAGTAGACTTATTTTACCAGACAGTGTGTCATTTAGGGTTACTAACATAATTCTATCAACTTGAAGAACAATGTGAAGAACAGTGTGTAGAGGTAGGTCAAAGGTCATAGTGCCAGGCTAAGAGCAGCACACTGCCTTAGCTCATGCACTGTGGATCTTGCCTGCTTGTATGATCTCATTTTGGCTTTGATCTGTATTATCTCACCTTCAGAGAGGATGGCATTTTGAGAGGGTGTGAATAGTTTCTACCAATTAGAACAATGTTGCTGTCCTTCTTTTTTGTCTGCCTGTAAAAACTGTATAAAAAATAAAGTTCTCTGCAAAAGCGGGAGAAACATCTTTGATCAGAGCAAAAGCCTGGACCTCTGATTTACAACATCTGGCACCCGAAGAAGGGACACCCTCTGTGGGCAGCAACACCCTTAACATACTTATCATTGTCTGGATAAATAGACCCCTGGTGCACCTTTCATCCTAAGGGATCCCTAGTGGTAAGTATGGGTTGTAATCTGTCTCAATATCAGCAAACACATGTGCAGGAACTCAGATTCCCTGCACAAGTCTGGCGTTACGACGTGCGAGATTGACATAAGGAAACTGATAGCTGAGATAGGGAAACATTGTCCCTGGTACCTGGAATGGGGGTCACTTTGTTTACGGGACTGGACAAGGATAGGACATACATTACATCTTGAACCTCGGGCTCCTGTGCAAATATTACATCAATGGTATCAATGCTGTCAAGCAATAGAAAAATATGGCTCTGATGCTTTGGAAGGGCAACAATTAAGTACAAGCCCTCCACCTGATTACGATAAAGTTAAAATTGTCACCCCAAAACCATCTTTAATAGAACCATCAGCTCCTTCTGAAGGAGCTAGTTATATTGCATCCCCACGGCCACTGTATACCCCCATTAGGCAGATTTTAGAGAAACAAAAAGGGGTGGGAAATATAGAAGAAATTGCTGATATGCTTTCTGTTTGTCCAGTGCATATTACAGGCCAATTACATCAGAATGGGGCTCAAATAGTGGAATATCATCCTTTGTCTTATGCAATTTTAACAGAACGTAGAAAACGAATTAGAGATATGGGGTTGGGAAGTACTTATATGCAGGAAATATTAGAAGCCTTGATGAGAAATCATATTTTAATACCTGAAGATTGGAAAACTACCTTTTGTATGTTGCTTACTCCAGTGCAATATGTAGTTTGGGATAGTGAATTTAGACATCAATGTGCCATGCGTGCCCTCCACTCGGGAGGAACATTTATTCCTAATCAATTGTATGGATCTGGTCCTTTTGCTCCAGTTGATGCTCAGGTTATTCTGCCAGCAGCCACTTTACAAGTTTCTTCTGAATGTGCTTACCGAGCCTTCGGAAAAGTGCCTGTTTCTGGCAAGCCTCAACAAGCCTTCTCTAATATCAGGCAGAAGGTTAATGAACCATATCCTGATTTTATTAACAGATTACAGGATGCTTTACAGCGACAGATAGACAATCCTGAAGGTCAAAATGAATTGTTGATAAGGCTGGCAAAAGACAATGCCACTTCTGAGTGTCGAAGGGCAATTGTTGGGCTGGGAAAAGATCCTGATTTGGCAGATATGATTAAAGCATGTCAGGATATAGGAACATTCTCTTATAAAACCAATTTGTTAGCAGCTGCTTTATCACAAGGCAGCAAACCTCAAGGAAAATGTTATAATTGTGGAAAACCTGGTCATTTTAAAAGAGAGTGTCAAAATCCGGTGTGTGTGTGTGTGTGTGTATGTCTGCAACATCTTGCCCTCCCTTTCATCAGGGATCAAAGCCGAAAACAAAATGTCCAAAGTGTCAGAAAGGTTATCATTGGGCAAGCAAATGTCGCTTGGGGTTGGGAAACGGCCGACCAGGCCCATCTCTGGCCCCAGTCCAAACAGAGACAATAAATCAACAATAGAAAATATTCCTGCAGCTACAAAAGGTAGTGCTGGTATTGATTTAATCCTGCAGGGGGAAGTGAATTTTAAATTCCTGGGGAGGTTCAAGTAATTCCATCCCAATTATCAGGCCCTTTAGCAGAAAATTATGTAGGACTTGTCCTCCCACAATCAAGCATGGGTAAAAAAGGTATCTTTGTCATTCCCGGAGTGATAGATTCGGATTACACCAGGATTATTCATGTTCAATTGTGGACCAATTTGCCCCAAACTTTGCCCATTTATACTAGTCCTGCTCAACTCCTGCTTTTGCCTTATTTTGTCCCGGCAGGGTGAAAGCAAAAGGAGAGAGGGACAGGTGGTTTTGGTTCTACTGACCCAGCCACTTCTATCATAGCTGCCATCACTACCCCGAAAACATCCCAACAGCCCCATCAAATCATTGTGTTGCAGGATAAGCCCTTTGAGGGGATTTTGGATACAGGAGTGGGTGTTTCAGTGATCTCTGCCAAGCAGTGGCCTGTTGCCTGGCCAACTGAGCCCTGTCCAAGTGTGTCGGATGTGGGGAGTCGACAGAGTGCACGTCAAAGTGCAGAATTTATTTCAGCTCACTTGCCTAATTCAGATTTGGTCATTCAGGTCCGCCTTTTTATATTAGATATTCATGTCAGCCTTTGGGGGCGTGACCTGCTCAGTAAATTGGAGGCCAACCTCACTTTGGAGGACTGAAATTACTGCCCTCCCACTGACTTGGATGGTTAAAGAGCTGGTGTGGATTGATCAATGGCCCATGTCACATGAAAAATTAATGGCTCTCCACCAGTTAGTACAAGATCAGCTGCTTGCGGATCATGTTGTGCCATCCATGGAATACACCTGTGTTTGTGATAAAAAAGAAAAGTGGCAAATGGCGTTTTTTACATGATCTTTGAGCCATGAATGCGTGTATTCAATCTATGGGCCCCTTGCAATGTGGGACACCAAATCCTAATCTGATTCCCCAAGATCATGAGGTGATGGTCATCGACTTAAAGGTTTGTTTCTTTTCCATTCCTTTATGTCCCTCTGATCAGGAAAAGTTTGCATTTACAGTACCTGCGGTGAACCATTCAGAACCCAATAAATGCTATCACTGGACGGTTTTACCACAGGGAATGTTGAATAATCCCACATTATGTCAATTTTATGTTGCTGAGGCATTAGCCCCTTTTCGCAAACGTCATCCATTGGTTTTGGTATATCATTATATGGATGACATTTTAATTGGAGCACCAAAAATACAATCTAATTGGCTTTCTGAAATACAAAATGATTTATGTGTCTATGGATTGCTAATTGCCCCAGAAAAAATACAGCTGCACGCTCCTTATCTGTATTTAGGACATAAAATGTTGCAGTCTTTTTCTGCTCTGGCTTTTCCTCATTTAAAGTTACCCAAAGTTATTTCCTTAGTAAATTTGCAACAATTGCTGGGTACTATTAATTGGGTCTGCCCATATTTTTCTTTACCTACACATTTACTTAGTCCATTATTTGAGTTATTGACTACAGGAAAAAAGCCAGGATATTTAATTATAGTTCCATCTGTAGTATGTGCTACAGTTGAGAAAATTAATAACATCTTGAGTACTCAGTTTGTGGATCAAATCCCTCATAGAGATTGTCAATTATCTCTGTTAATATTTCCTACTAGTAAACTACCCACGGGAGTATTGGCTGTTTTAGAACAGCAAAAAATATATTGTATTGAATGGCTTTATTTGCCTCATACACCAATTCAAAATGTTTTGCCTTTTATCCAAGCTACTGCTGAACTTATAACCTTGGGTGAACTCAAGCTTGTCGAAGAAATGGAACTGATTTAATATATATTGTTCTTTCTATTTCAAAATCTGACTTTCACTTTTATTTTCAGAATAATTTATCTCTTCAGTGTGCTCTAACTGACTATGTAGGTTGCATTTCATATCATCTGCCTAAAGATCCTAGGTTTACTTGCTTAATGACTTCCTCCTTTCCTGTTCACTCATTGCTTTCTCCTTCTCCACTCTCGCAAGCTCTTACTGTTTTTTCTGATGGAGGACGAACGAGAGGAGCAATTGCTTACAAGGATCCTCATGATGACATCTGGAAAGTAACTTACACTGCAGGACAGTCTTCACTTCAATGTTCAGAATTGTCTGCTGCTATCTTAGCTTTCCACATTTTTTCTCAACAGCCTTTTAATCTGATCTCTGACTCTCAGTACGTGTGTCAACTTATTTTTAATCTTCCAGGTGCTTATGTCATGCCCAGGATTAAGTCCAATCTTATGGCCCTATTTCTTACTTTATAGCAATTACTACAAGACTGGAAGCATTTGTATTTTGTCTCTCACATACACAGTCATTCATCTCTTCCTGGGCCTCTTTCTGAAGGCAACAGTCATGTTGACGCTGCTGTTCATGTTTAACCTACTTTGTTTACAGATCCATTTTTTAGTCATTCTTTTTTCTATCAAAATGCCAGGGGCCTGGCACAAGCCTGCCACATTCCACTAGAGCAAGCTAAGCAAATTATTTCATCCTGTCCCCAATGTTCTGGGGCATCCCCCTCAGGGGACACGGGAGTTAATCCCCGTGGTTTCACCTCTAATCAATTATGGCAAATGGATGTTACCCATGTTCTTTCTTTGGCTCCTTAGAAATATATTCATTTATCTATTGATACCTATTCTGGAGTGATTTGGGCTACCCCTCAACGAGGGGAAACAGCTAATCATGTTATTTCTCATCTTTTTTCAGCCATTACAGCTCTGGATAAACCCTCTTGTTTAAAAACAGATAATGGGCCTGCCTATTCTTCACAGGCTTTTTTTGCAATTTTGTACAACCTGGAATATTGTTGTTACTCATGGTCTTCCCTATAATTCCACAGGTCAAGCCATTGTGGAACATACTAATAGGTCCTTTAAGGACTGCCTTCAAAAACAAATAAAAAAAGAGGGCTCTCGGGTCCCAAATTTGTCATGGGTAACACAACAGGTTACAAAAGTTTTATTTACTTTGAATCAATTGAATTTTTCAATTTCTAATTTGACCACTTATCAGAGGCATTTTCAACAAAAAACAAGTTTGCCTCCTCCTCGGGTATATTATAGAGCATTATCAGATAAAACATGGTTAGGACTGGTCCCTTTAATTACTTGGGGGGGTGGCTACGCTGCTGTGCTTACTTCTACAGGACCTTTGTGGGTTCCAGCACATTGTGTTCGCCCAGCCAAGGATGTTGTGGCACCAACCCCTGAACTCTATCCCAGAGATGGCAAAGGTGACTCTACAAACAGCACAGCGACCAACCTGATCCTGTCGTGCCAGTCATCCAGTGACATGGGAAGATGTGAAGAATTTGACCACCAACGCACAGGCAATACTGCAGCAGCAACAAGTGGAACAAACACCCGAGAATTTGTGCGCTGCCATTTTTGCAGTTTTAACTGCCAATTCCTTAGTCATAATTTGTTTGTGCTTGATTGCTAATAACTGTATTTTGGCAACAGCAGCTGTCATCCCACCTAAATATTCTCTCGAACAACGGATGAAACAAAACGTATGGGTGCAGCTTGCAAACATCACAAAAACTGATGCCTTTTGTTTGTCTGAAGCTTATGATATGGAAAATTTGCTTTCTACATGTTTAATCCCTGTTTGTACCCCTACTACTGTAATTCAGAACCTTATCGGCTTGGGTAGGTATTTGTTAGAAGGGCACTATAACTATAAGACTATAGCTAGTTGGGGGGTAGCTGCATATTATCCATTTCCTAATGCAATTGATTTGCATATTCGAGTGGTAGTGGTCCCTGAAAATGTAACATGTGTAAAAATGGTTAATTGTACTTCTTCAAGCAAAAATCCTCACTTCCTTCGCATTAGTTCACCTTTCTTAAACTGTACAGCTTTTGAAGAGGCTTCCTTTAATTTTGCTCATGTTTGGCTACCGCAAGGGTTTTTTACATGTGGTCAAGAAACCTTTAATTATATTCCTGCTAATATTAGTGAAGTACAGTGTTGTCTTAGCCAGTTGATTCCTGTTTTGCTTTCTAAACAACAACTTCACTCGAGCCGTATGTGGGGTCACCCTAGATGACACTTGTGACTCTGAAATAGCTTTACTTAATCAAGCAGAATACATATCATTGGCTGTATCTATGGTGGGTGTGCCAGCACTTGCTGCATGTGCTCATCTGAATCTTAATGCTATTACGTGTAATCTAGCAAAAATTAATGCCACTTCTTCAGTGATTTCAGCAATCAATCATGAGCTGCAAGATTTTAGAAAAGCTATTCTTCAAAATCACGCTGCTGTTGATTATTTGCTTCTACACCAGCATTTGGGTTGTGAAAGTTTTGAAGGACTTTGTTGCTTTAACATTTCAAATGAGTCACAGAACATTCAGCATCAACTTAACATTTTACATAATTTGGCCTCTGATTTAAAAATTGATACTTTAGGATCTTGGTGGGAAAGCCTTTGGTCTTGGCTTATTGGGAAACATCCTACGTTATTCAGTCATCATTTGTGCTATTTTAATTGGTGGGTGCTGTTTTGTTCAGTGTCTTCCCTCTTTTTGTAATCTATCTCCTCTTTTTGTAACATATGTATTACTGCATTTCACCCCAAACCCCCTCTTACGCTGTCTCAGGGTCAGGTTTATGCCTTGTATAAGCAACTGCAGGGATATTCCTCTCCTGATTATGATTACGATGCCCTGACAAACAAAACAAAACAACAAAACCTGGCTAAATGCAAACGATGTGTGAACATAGGTCTGTATACCTCTTATACATCTTGATCTTTAAAATGGTTAAAGATCATTTTAAAGCGATTGCTGGGAGGTCCAAGTTAGAATGAGAACACACAGAACACCCCCAGGGCAGAGACATGTAGTACCAATCTAGTGCCTAAAGAGAGATCTATGGATGGCAAAGAAATATTGCAGTGTTATAAAGATCTTGATAATTTACCATTCTCAAAAGAGCCAGAGAAGTCTGACAGAACTAAGAATAAAGAAGAAATTGTTTATTGTTCTTCCCACCTGGGCTTTAGCAGGTAATAAAAAAAAATGTAAAACCTGCCTAAATAGGAAGACTCATATAATTTGACTTGATCAATCGGGTGTGATTTCTGTTACAAAATTCCTGGGTATGCATCTATAATAATAGCATGTAGAATTGATTGTGATATGTCTGGTCAGCCTGCAAATTAAGTGAACATCTCGGCTTGGAGCTGTGGGAAATGGAAAGTAGTTAGGGCCCACAATCATATTTATGATTTAAACTGCTCTCTGTGTTTTCCCACTGCTTTAAGAATAAGCTATAGGTTGCCCAAGGAAATAAAATTAAAACAAAAAACAAAAACAACCTCCACAGGTCTGGAAGTGTTTGATGGTATGTGTGTGTATGTGTATGTATGTAATCATTTCCAAACCTGCAGGAAGGATAAGACCCTCTAACAACAGTACACAAAAAAGTTATTTAGAAAATGGAGCTCATTGGCTTGTGAAAAAGCTCCCTGAAATAATTATGATTGGTTTGCATGGAGGAAGCATTAAATGAAATTTTGTATGTGAAATTGGTTTATACAAAAAGTCTGATTGCAGTACAAATGTGAATGTGTGTGTGTGAGATGCCCCGAAGCTCATAAGGAGTGATAAGGTGAAGTGATCCTGAGACCTGTGAATGCCTGTGTGTTGAGGATGTGGGAGATACATTTGTGGAAAATGTCTGTGAGTTGTTGAGGCTAGAGAGAAATGCAGAGGATTGTTTTGTTGAAAGGATGCTGAGAGGCAAAAGGAGGTGAGAATTCTATGTAGTTTAAACATTTTTTCTTCCTATATTTCCCCTCCCCCATCATTTTTTTACACAAGGACCCCCCCTCCCTTGGAGGAGCGAGAGAAGCAGGAAAAAGGGGGGCTGTGGGTTTTTGTTTGTTTCACCATTTCTCTCTCTTTCTGCTGAACCAGCCTGAGAAAGGCAGGGTAAAGGGTGATATCTGATACCTGCCTTTGCAGTTTCACTGTTTTTGGCTCGGAATGCAATTTTGATTTTCTTTTTCCTTCTGGAAATTTTTGAGGTTTCAAATACTTACATGCCCAATTATATTTCAGAGAATTGACTCAAAATACCTCATTTAGATTGTTTGTTTTATTTTTGAAGCTATTTTTTTTTACTCTTTTATGTCTTTATGTCTGCGTGCATTTTGCATACTTAGCAGACAAGGTGCTCTATCCTATGGCACGTTTGTTTATTTATTTGTTTGTTTGTTTGTTTGTTAGCAGCACAAGTTGCTGCCCTTTTAGGAATTGTTACAGACATGAGTTAGAAATCACAATACGTAGTAAGAGAGAGTCAGTGGCATTTTTGTCTAAAATGTTAGATCCTGCCTGTTAAGGATTTCCAGTTTGTGTTCAAGCAGTGGCAGCTATGGCAGTGTTAGTGAAGGAAAGCAGAAAGTTGACTTTTGGAGGAGCCCTAGTGCCCCTCCTCAAGTGAGGGTGATCTTGATGAGAGTATGCTTGTTTTTGTTTGAATCCAGTTCAGTTTACGAGGAGATTTAGAAGGATGATCAGATATTGGTGCTGAGAAGGGGTTAATTTGTTTATAGATGGGAAGAGAAAGTGGTAGCAGGTAAGAGAAGACATTTAGGTAAGTTGGTTTGCACAGGCTTGTGAAATCAAGCTTTGAATTTCTTTGAAGCTTGAGGCACTACTTGGAAGCCAGGATGGCAGCAGCAGAAAGAACTGAATGTTTAATGTTAGGTGAGAAGAACTAGTTAAAGAAAATGTGAGCAGTAGAAAGTGGGGAGGGCAGTGGGTAGTACCTAACAGTAGGCAAATGTTGA
The DNA here is from genome assembly GCA_012654045.1 of Ptyas mucosa. Lineage (NCBI taxonomy): Eukaryota > Metazoa > Chordata > Lepidosauria > Squamata > Colubridae > Ptyas > Ptyas mucosa. Next base: position 8,534,764 of record WNWU01000048.1, read on the forward strand.
TTTTAGATGTCAGGGTAGTCACTGGGGGCTAAGGTATGATGTGATCTGTTTATTTTGGAAGTTTCTGGATGCTGTGTATTGTGACAAATATGTAAAAAATGTATAATATGTAAAACAGTTAGTAAACAAGTTCTACACATAAAGAGAAGGGAGGGCTACTTTAGGGTGAGACCATTTCAATGCATTTGAGTTGATTTTATTAAACTAACTTAAGTGGGGAGACTTAGATATTTATTGGTGATAATGGCTCACTTGACTGGATGGGTTGAGGCTTATCCAGCCATGAGAGCCACTCAGCAGTAGTCACCAAAGTTAACAGATAATACCTAAATATGGGATAGTAGAAGCTATAGACAGCAACCAAGAGACTCATTTTACTGCAAAAGTGCTTCAATTAATAATGGAGGCAGTGGAAATGTCATGTTCCGTGGAATGCAAAATCATCTCTGCTGTGAACCAAATCTTTACCCTTGCCTTGCCAAATGATGTTTGGATTACTACGTTTGGACAGAATGGGGGAAATTCCACACTAGGAAACTTTACATGTTTGTAAAGAACTGTATACTTGGCCTTTCCTCTTCTTTATCTTACCTCAGAAACAAAGGACTCCTAGCTCAAACCCTACCTCTCAATTTTGCCGTTTATAAGTTCCAGCCTGGTGATTCGGTCCTGATAAAACCTGATGTGAGGAAAAACTTAGCCAAGCCTGGGACAGGTCCTACGAAGTCCTGCTGACTACTGAAACAGCAGTCCAAACTAAAGACAAAGGGTGGACCACTACACCCATGTAAAAGGACCAGTGGAAGAACTTAAAGAGTGGTAAGTGATTCCTGAAGAAGACCTGCTGAGAATAAACTTTACCAAAAACTGGTGTGGTCATTGTGGTATGAATGGGTTTTGTTTGTGATTTTTCTTGTTGCAGGAGTAGCAACTTTTTGGTCTTTCCAGCCTGAATGGTGGCCTCTCTTATTCCATCTGAAGATCTCAAAAGAAGCTGTGCAAATTCACACTCTCCAGATTGTGTTGGTCCCGTGATTGTAACTGTATCACTGAATGTTGTTGTTATTCTTGTTGTAATTGTGAACTTATACACACTTGTGGGGAATAATGGGACACTGTGCTTGTGTAAATGTGCAAGGGATTGCTCCCCATAGAAACTCTATTCCTATGTATATATCTATCCTACACTGGAGAATTGAGGCTTTGAATCAGATCAACCTGACTTGAACACAGTAGTCCTAGGAGATAGTGATATCATGATCCCTGAAGATATAGAATGGATTGATTTAATGCAATGGTTCAATATTTGGGACTAATTTTCTTATGCATAGGGCTAATATGAGGAGAATATAATGTAATGATAAGTGTGAAAAATCATATTACACATAAAGTTTTCTTTGCTTATTGTTACTTTTCAGTCTGGAATTAACCTGACACAACCTAGTAACCCATTTGAAAATATAACTAGACTGAGTGGGTTATGGACGGATGTGGTAACTCTTAATTGGCATGCTCCAGATGGCTTATATTGGATGAATGGAAAATTTGCCTATGTGCAATTGCCTAGCCGATGGTATGAAGCATGTGTACTAGGAACTGTGAAATCTATTTTTCTTCCTTTTTCTACTGCTCATACCACAAGGTGAAAGACTGGGTGTAACTATTTATGTGGAAGTAGGCCACAGAAAGATGACTGGCCTCCAGAAATAATAGTTCAGGTATATGGACCAGCCACCTGGGCAGAAGATGGTACAGAACTCCCTTTATATGCTGAATAGAATTGTAAGGTTACAGCCAATGATTGCAATGATACCTAATAGAACTGCTAGTGCTGTAAATTTCTTAGTTAAACAGCACTCTCTGTTTAAAATAGCACTCTCTGCTGAAAACAGCAATATCGCAGAATAGACTTGCTGTACACTATTTGTTAGCAAAAGTAGGGGTGTGTGGAAAAATAATCTCACTAATTTTGTTTGCAAAATTGATGATTGTTAACCCTTGGAGGTCTCCTTCTTCTCCCTTGTCTCATTCCTTTAATCCAAAGAATAGTCACACCACCTATTTCTGGGATTGCAGTCATAGCATCCTCAGTGTCCACTCCTCATAATATGCCTGCAAATATCATGATTCTTAAAATGATCCCTGTGATGGAAAGCATTCCATCGTTTAAATAAAAAGAATGGAATGAAGGGAAAAAATAATAAGGATATAATAAATAATACTAGAATATGATATACTGGTATACTAGATTCTGTAACCATTAGGTTCCTGTAATACATATTATTCCTTTCTATTTGTATCTCCTGTTACAAACATATTGTTATTAGGCCTCTGTACTGTATCTGGTATTTGTCAAACGTATGTCCCTGCTATTTGACGTGAACTCATATCAATCTTCTTTCTGTGCCATCTAAAAGCATGGTACGTATCTCAGTTGTAACTACAGCTATCAACTAAGGGATAATTTACACCTCAGCCCTAATTTATGTTTGATCTGGATAAGCTCCTGCTTTGCAGAACCGGGGGGCCAAATGGCCAATTGAGAAAACAAAGGAATACTCAAGGATGACTAATTGGGAAGTTTCTATTCCCCTTTGCAGGGCAACAAGGAATACACAAACCTAAATTAGGAGGCCAGAATTGGGTACTAAGCTGACGTCTCTGAAGGTATAAAAGGACGCCATACCTTCCCCAAGGTGTGGCTATCTCCTCGCATGCATTGTATCTGTATGTTCTGGATATAGTTCCACCCAGTATTTTGTTTTTGGCCATAAATAAAATCTGCTTTTTTGCAGGCCTCGTCTTGAGTCTCTCTCTTTGGTATTCTGGTGACTCAAGTGTATTTTGGGACCTTACACTATGTAACAGTATTGCTGTGTGAGCTGAACTGATTACTAGTAATCAGTTGTCACTTTTACAGCTCTACATGGATGGGGACAGGTTATTTTTAGACTGATTGTTTCTGCTTGTATCACTAGAAGTAGACATTAGTGTGTGTGCACTCTATGATTTGAATTTCATTGGGAGCTCAATATTGCCTTTTATGGTTTAATGGTTTGTAATTATTGTATTGTATTCTCATGAGGAAAATCTACTAAATGCTTGCTAGAAGTTGAGAATGGCACATAATCAATCAGTCAGTCAATCTATCAATCAATCAATTAAGATTTTATTCATGTTCATTGTTCAGAGTTCCTTTTGGTAGATGGGTGGCCATATACATATGTTTAACAAACAACAGAATCTTGAACAACTACCAGAATAGTTCTCATGCACAACCTATACCTAGCTTTGAATAACACCGAATCTATTTCTCACATTTTTTCTCCTCTGAACTCAGTAATCTTTTCTGTAAATGCCATGTTTCGTCCCTTAATTGTCTTGTTGTTTCCTCTATATTCGCAAGATTGGTTACACATTTCATTACCTGTATAAGGACACCTTTTTGTGGTAATCCAATAATATTCCAGTTAATGAGTTGTGATTCCAAATCTCCATCCTGTTATTACAGCCAAATGCAGGCATGTGGAAGTAATCAATCAGGATGTAAAATTAATTAAATTAAATTCTACTTTATAAAATTAGATACGAGGGCTTTTCCTGAAAATCAGTTTAAAACATATGAAGATTGATTAGGCAGTAGAAGAGCTTATCTCCTAGAGCCATGGGAGCTCCATTACCCAAACTTGACCAGCCATTTGTCCAGATTGCTCTGGAGAAGAAAGGAAGGAAGGAAGGAAGGAAGGAAGGAAGGAAGGAAGGAAGGAAGGAAGGAAGGAAGGAAGGAAGAAAGAAAGACAGAAAAAATTATCAGGGGTGATATGATAGCCATTTTCCAATACTTGAAGGGTTACCATAAGGAAGAAGGGGCCAACTTATTTACCAAAGCATCTGTAGGCACGACAAGAAACAATAGATGGAAACTAACCAAGGCAAGAAGCAACCTAGAATTAAGGAGAAAATTCCTAACAGTGAGAACAATTAACCAGTGGAACAAATTGCCTTTGGAAATTGTGGGTGCCCATCACTGGAGGCTTTTAAAGAAGAGATTGGATAGTCATTTATCAGAAATAGTATAGATCTCTTGTAAGAGCAGGGGGTTGGAAGATGACCTCCAAGGTCCCTTCCAACTCTGTTCCTGTTATATTCTTATTCTTCCATTCAATTATGTGTGATTCTCTGAGACTGCTTGGACAAGTCCCTGAAGTTTTCTTGGTAAAGTTTTTCAGAAATGATTTGCCATTAGCTCCTTCCTAAGACTGAGAGAAAATGATTGGCTCAAAGTCATCCAACTGTCCTTATGCTAAAAAAAATATTTCTCACCCCTATGGGTGTTGTGTCTCTTCCTCAATCTTGGGTCATGTACTGACACAGCAGCTGCATAATGCTAACTTTGAAGTAAAATTCCAGTGGAAATTAAACTGGATTTTTGTACATTCAGATTCTGGAAAAAGTATATCTGACTCGACACAAAAATTAGTGGGTTTCAATGCCATTTGCCAGTGTTGGGAAACTCTGAATCCATATCTTGCATGGCATTTGCCAAGAATCTGCTTAAATGGGGCAGGGTATCTTCCCTTGAATGTGACTGTGGTGCTCCTCATCAGATACTGGATCACTTAGTGACTAGCTGCCATTTGAGACCTTACATAGGAGGAAAAACAGACTTTCTCCAACTAACAAGGATACTCTTAATTGGATATATGGCCTAGATATATAGAATATTTATTTATACTTATAAATTAACGTATTTTAAAATGTAATTATAACAATATATGACTATAGCAAATATATAATTTAATTCATTATAATTGAAGAAACCTTACAAAATTGGCTAAGTTTTGTGCTGGGTCAGATATTTTTTTTCCAAAATCTGGACGTTGAATACTCTGATTTACTTTCCACTGAGATTTTACATCAAAGTTAGAATTCAGCTGCTGTGTCAGTACAGGACCCAAGATTGAGGAAGAAACAACACCCATGGGGTAAGAAGTAAAAAAAAAATAGCACAAAGAAAGCCAGGTGACTTTGGGCCAATCACTTTCTTTCAGCCTTAGAAAGGAGTGCCTTGCCTTGCCTTGCCTTGCCTTGCCTTGCCTTGCCTTGCCTTGCCTTGCCTTGCCTTGCCTTGCCTTGCCTTGCCTTGCCTTGCCTTGCCTTG
>WNWU01000048.1:8544924-8566127 GCA_012654045.1 Ptyas mucosa
CCCTGCCTTCCCTTGCCTGAGGGAAGGCTGGTCCTTACAGCTACACCCAAATCCTGCAATTGTTTTCATATGTTTTTGTCTCCAGACCAGGAGTGAAATGCTCCTGGTTCAGACCAGATCGGGTGATCCGGTAGCAATTTTGGCAGGTGGTTCAGAGAACTGGTAGTGATGGTGGTGCGAGGTTCTGCCCACCCATCCAGGTGTCGTTACTTCCTGGTTTAGATAGCTATATATTTTCTTTATTGATTTTTCATTCATCCCTGTTAATATCTGATCTAATTCTGTTAATTCTTTATAAAAACCATACATTTTAGCATCTTTCTCATATCGAGATTGTATCTGCACTTGTGGCCACTATGCTATGTCAATCCCTTGACTACTCAGTTCTCATTTAGTTTTGAGTTCCCCCTTTTCATTCAAAATGTCTTTTGTAATTTTTTCCATATTAATAACATTTGGATGTATCAGTGCCTCCATTGTGGAGAGCCAGACTGGTATTTTCAAATAGTGTTGTTCTTTAATTTTTACCCATACTCATAATAATGCATTTCTAATATAATGTCTTTTGAAGTAACTATGTATTTTGTTTTCCCCATACCATAAGAAGGCATGCCAACCCAATTCGAGATCATGTCCCTCCAAAATTAATAATCTTTTATGCCTCACTAATCTATTCTTTCAACCATATTTTTAGAATCTTGCAGCATTTTCAAACTTATTCTTGCTTTTTTCCTTGCCAAATATATCTTATCTTATCTTATCTTATCTTATCTTATCTTATCTTATCTTATCTTATCTTATCTTACCTTACCTTACCTTACCTTACCTTACCTTACCTTACCTTACCTATCTATATGTAGGTCTTTGGTTATTCAGGTTTTCTCCCGCGTAAAATTGGAAGTGTCTTGGCAACGTTTCGATGAAGTCTCATTCGTCATCTTCAGGCTGTTGTTCTTGGCTTCGTGCTTCCAGGAGCAATGAACATTGAAAACAAATAAACCTCAGAATACACACACACACACATACACACACACACACACACCTCATTAGCCAGGTTCTACCTACATAAGCCAAGATTTTATGCAGCCCTAGTTCTGTGAAATCTCATTCACAAGTTTCTGGGCTTTTTTTCTTCTAGCAGCCAACAGACTCTGTGCTGCCCATTGGGAGACTAAGATAGATCTATTTCTGCCTTATAAGGCTTCATCAGTTAGCCACACCCTCAGTCAGGTTCCGATGTTTTCTTAAATAAATCACATTTTCCAAACAAATAGTCTTTGATGAAATCTTTCATTTATTAAGGACGAACATCGATGCCAGTACTGACCTGCTAACCCCAAACCCTTCCCTTTCTGTCCCTCAATTCTCATTCTCATTGGCCATCTTCCAAGTCCCTCTCACTACTTCACCTCACAGGAATGTCCCCCTCCCAACCCATCTCCTAAGTGATATTTCCTGCCTGGTAGTAACTGTGTGAAAGGTCAACCTGCTTCTTCTCTCTCCTTTTCTTTTCTTTTCTTTTGTTCATGTCAGCACTGGGACGAATGAAACTTGGGGTGCTGACATCCGGCCCCTCCCCCTTCCTTTTTCCCCAAGGGGAAAACAACAAGGTAATACCCGTTATCCCGTCTGAGGGTGTGTACCCCCCCCCCGGCTTGCCTGGGTGATCTGTTTGGAATTTGGCTATAAGGCAGTCAGCTTGGATGTTTGTGCTCTTCACCCAGGAGGCCTCTGATAACGGGTAACCGTTCCATTTAATTAAGTATTGGAGGCGCCCCCTGTGCCATCTTGAATCGAGAATTCGCTGTACCTCATAGTGAGTTTGGCCCCCAATGACCAGGGGCCGGGTGGGGTCACGTGGTGTCGGCCTTAAAGTTGACCCACTACAGGCTTCAGGAAGCTGCTGTGGAAAACGGGGTGTATCTTTCCTAGCAGCCGGGGCAACTGCAGTTGTACTGTGACCGGGTTGATTATTTTTACTATAGGGAATGGTTCTATAAATTTCGGGCCCAATTTTCTGCTCGGGAGTCTAAGTCTCAAATACTTGGTGGAGAGGTAGACCTTCTCTCCCATTCGAAATGGTCTTTGGGAGCTCGGTGCTTGTCTGCTTGTTTCTTATAGGACTGCCACCTTGGCCAATGCCCTCTTAACGTTCTCCCAGGTTTCTCTCAACATTGCCATCCAGTGGTTCAAACTGACTGAGGAAGGGGGTTTCCTCGGGTACTCCGGCATGGGGACTAAGTCCATACCACTCACTATTTTAAAGGGGGTTAATCCCGTGCTACTGTGGACAGCATTGTTATACACAACCTCCGCAAAAGATAGGAGGTCTGCCCAATTGGACTGTTGGTAATCGACATAGCATCTTAAGTATTGCTCTATCATGGCATACAGTCTCTCCGCCCCCCCCCCCCATTGGTGCTCGGGTGAAATGCTGAGCTGAGGCCTTGGGATGAACCTATGGATCGTAGGAACTCCCTCCAGAATTTTGCGGTGAACTGGACCCCTCGGTCAGAGATGATTCTTCTGGGGACTCCATGCAGGCGGTAGATGTGTTTCAGGAACAGTTTGGATAATTGGCAGGCTGAGGGCAGCCCGCTGCAAGGAATGAAGTGTGCCTGTTTGGACAATAAGTCTATTACAGTCCAGATCACTATATTTCCACCACTCCTCGGTAGTTCTACTATGAAGTCCATCGCAATCTCCTCCCATGGTCTTGTCGGTTCAGCTACCGGTTGCAACAGTCCAGGAGGGCATCCTGGTCATTCCTTCATCGTGGCACAAATGGTACAACTCTTTACATAACTGTCTATGTCCTTTCTCATGTGGGGCCACCAGAACTGTCTTCGTACTAAGTGCAGAGTCTTTAGGAAACCGAAATGTCCCGCTGGTTTAACGTCATGGCTCCTCTTGAGGATCAGGGTGCGTAGGGTCTGTGGGACATAGAGCTTTGTCCCCTTCCAGGCTAGGTCATCCCTTTTTGTCAAGAGATGTTGATTGTCTCGGAACCAGGGGTCCGCCACTGTCTCAGTTTTGAGCCTTGTTATTATGTCGCTTGCAAGTTGGTCCTACTGGTCACACCGTTGCCGTCTGGTGACCATCTGACCCACGACCTGGGTAGAAGGGATGATGGTGTTCACTACCTGCTCCCGCTCATTGTTCTATTGGGGCATCCAGGAGAGTGCATCGGCCAGGAAGTTCTTTCCCCCTGGGATGTGCTTAAGCGCAAAGTTGAAACGATTGAAGTATTGCACCCAGCGGACTTGCCTGGGCGACAACGTCCATGGGGTTCTGAGGGCCTCCAGATTCTTGTGATCAGTCCAAACTTTGAACGGTCTCTAGCCTCCCTCTAGTAGGTGTTGTCAGGTCAGCAGCGCCCATCTCACCGTGAATGCTTCCTTCTCCCACACCACCCATCGCCTCTCTGTGTCGGTGAGCTTTCGGGAGGTGTAGGCACAAGGTTGTAGGCTCCCTTGGCTGTTCTTTTGGAGCAGCACGGCCCCTACTGCCACATCACTGGCATCTGCTTGGATGACGAAGGGCTGTTCGAGGTCAGGATGCTTTAAGACAGGTTCTTTTGCAAACATCTCTTTCAGTGCTTCGAATGCCCATTGGCAGGTCAGGTCCCACTGTAGGGGTTGTCCCGGGCGGGGCTTCATTGCCGGACTCCCTGTCTTTAGGAGGTCCATCAGAGGTTTGGCAATTCTTGCAAACAAGGGGATGAATTGTCTGTAGAAGTTCACGAATCCTAAGAAGCTTTGCAGTTGTCCGCGGGTGCGAGGGGGGTGCCATTATAGAACTGATTGTACTTTGGCTGGGTCCATCTCTACCCCCTCATTTGATATTCAGTAACCTAAGTAGTCTAGGCGTGATTAGTGGAACTCGCATTTTGACAGTTTGACATACAGGTTCGCCCTCAGCAGTTTCTCCAATACTTGGCGGACGAGGGGTAAGTGTTCATCTAAGGTTTCTGTGTAAATGAGAATATCTTCCAGGTAGACGAAAACCCCTTTGTAGAGGTGGTCATGTAGGACTTCATTTATCAGTTGCATGAACAATGCTGGCGCTCCCTGCAGTCCAAAAGGCATCACCTTAAATTGGAAACTTCCTAGGGGGCAGTTGAATGCTGTTTTCCACTCATCTCCTTCCCGATGTGTATTTGGTAGTAGGCTTCTTGGAGGTCTAGTTTGGTGAAAACTTTTCCTTTGGCCAGGTGGGCTAGCATGTCTTTCATGAGGGGAAGGGGATATAAGTTGTGTACACAGACAGCATTGATACCTCTAAAATCAACCAACAGATGCATAGAGCCATCTTTCTTCTCTTTAAAAAGGACCGGTGCTGCGACCCGTGGTTTAGCTGGCTCAATGAAACCCCTTTGTAGGTTCTTGTCTATGTAGTTCTGCTTTTCTTGCATTTCGCTCCGGTGATGATCTCAATGGCGCAATCGGCCTCACGGTGGGGGGGTAGAACATCACACTTGGCCTTGCTAAACACCTCTGCAAGGTCTTGGTGCTCCTCTGGGATCTGTTCTGTGTCGTGAGAGCTGTTGGATGTGGCCTCCAGTTGCTCTGTTGTACCCTCAGGGAGGGGCCCTTGTATTGGCAGTTTCTTCCTTTGCTGTGGTGGGAAAGATTGGGGCTCCTGCGTGGGGGGCATCTCCGCTGGTTGGAGCAGTAGGGGTTGAGGGCCCTTTGCAATCCTCAGCCTGCGGGTTCCCTCTTGCCACCAAATGATTGGGCCCCACTTGTCTAGCCACGAGAGTCCCAGTATGACTGGATCTGTCATTTTGGGGCTATTATGAACCGAATCGTTTCCCAGTGATCTGCTAGCTCCAGCCTCACTGGCTCGGTCAAGCGTGTGGCGTAAGTCCCCCCCCCACTAGGGATCCATCAACTTGTTCAAATCGGATTGGGTGGTTGAGTTTTTTAGCATGGATCCCCAATTTTAGGACTGTGGGCAGGTTGATCAGGCACCTCGTGCAGCCTGAATCTATTAGGGCTTGGAAAGTCCCTTGGGTCCCTGTTTTCTGGGCTGGTAGGTTATTGGGAAAAGAAAGGGGTGGACGGGTCCGCTCACCATCGGGTCGTCTTCATCCTCGTCCTCGCTGTCATACGACTCGGGGGATTGATTTCCCTCATTTGGGACCCCTTTTGTTTCGGTCAGGTGGGAGAAAACCTCTGGTCTTGGGGGGACTCTCCGTGGCGTGTTGATGGCGCATTTGGGCCCTCATTCCGGTCGTGCCCTGGACTGTGGGTCTGGCCTGGGTGTAGGGGTTCCACACGCTGCTGCCGGGTGACCAATCCCCCTGCACCTGTAGTACCTCAGTGGGCTCCGTGGGGCGACTGGCCTCTGGGGGGCTGTGGCGCTGCGGTCCCTCGTCTGCCGGGTGGCCCCTGGTCCAGGTGGCCTCTCTCCTCACTATTTGGTTGCTGCAATATGTCGTTGGCCCGCAGCCCTCTGTCGACTTTTATTGCTATCCAGAACCATTCGGAGAGTCAGTTCGGGATGTCTCGATAAGCGGTCACTCGGGCAATATGCTTATCTAGGCTTGTTCTAAAGAAATACACCAGCAGTCACTCTGGTAGGGGAGGTAGGGTCCCAAAGACTCTCCTGAATTCACGGATATGCTCTCTGATAGGCTTCCTCTTCTGCATTAGGTTTCTGAGCTCGTCCTCCACATAGGGGTCCTCCTCTGCCTCTTCAAATTGGGTTTGTAGTAGTTGTAAGAACTCATCTGCATTTCGCAATTGGGGGGCCCTGTTCCTGTAGAGGGCTGCTGACCACCTTCTTGCGTCTCCTTCAAATCCCTCTGAGATGGCACTGACTAGGCTCTGGGAAATGGATAGAGGTGTCCATAGCGTCCGATGTAGATGTCAGCTGTATCGAGGAATTGCGCTAGCTGGTCAGGGTCACCATTGAACTTCCCTCTGAAATGGGGTGGGGTCCTCTCTCAGTGCCCTATCCTACCAGTGCGGGGCTCTGTAAGCCTGCTCTGGGGGCTGCTGGTCCTCTTCCTCTCCACTCATTTTGGGGTAGGGCGGGGATGTCCTATCTAGGCTGCTCTGCTGCATGGTCAAATTTCTCTCTCAATTCATCTTGTGGGCTCTCGAGTGGCCTCCCCGAAGATTTTTGGTGCCTCGCCTGCTGCCAGTTCCATAGCCAGTCTGCCCTCCCCAGCTCACTTAGGGGCTTCCCCTTGTCTTGAACGTTCGGGAAGGGAATGTCAACCTCTGGGAATTTTGGCAAAAACCCCGAATACTTATCTTTTTTTTTGCTTGGCTTGCAGCTTCGCTGGGGGAGGGAAGAGTGGTGGCTTCGTTGCATCCAAGCTGGCTGGAATCAGGGCTGGCTCTTGTCCAGTTGCTTGAATTAAGTTATCTCCGGAAAGATTGTTCTCTGCCATAATTACCGGACTGCACTTTCATTTACTCCAGACATCGAGGGAGGTAGCTGGAGGTTTGGAAGTCAGCCAGCTTGGTTTGGAGAGGAGTACTGGCACTCTGTCAGGTTCCGACGTTGTCTTAAATAAATCACATTTTCCAAACAAATAGTTTTTGATGAAATCTTTCATTTATTAAGGACGAACATGTCTGGTCCTGACTCCATCGGTGCCAGTACTGACCTGCTAACCCCCAAACCCTTCTCTTTCCGTCCCTCAATTCTCATTCTCATTGGCCATCTTCCAAGTCCCTCTCAACTACTTCACCTCACAGGAATGTCCCCCTCCCAACCCATCTCCTAGGTGATATTTCCTGCCGGGTAGTAACTGTGTGAAAGGTCAACCTGCTTCTTCTCTCTCCTTTTCTTTTCTTTTTTTTTTTCATGTCAGCACTGGGACAAATGAAACTTGGGGTGCTGACATCCTCCCTGTAAAGGTACAATATCTGTTTTTCTTTCTTTTTTGTAGGCTTTATGTGTATTTCTCATTAGCCAGGTTCTACCTATGTAAGCCAAGATTTTATGCAGCCCTAGTTCTGTGAAATCTCATTCACAAGTTTCTGGGCTTTTTTTCTTCTAGCAGCCCTGTATAAATATATAAAACTTATATATATATATATATATATATATGTATGTATAATGTAATTCTTCAAAGTATTTTTTCCAGCTTTATCGGGATTGTTTGAAATAAATATAATAATATTGGCAAGATATTCATTTTTATAGTAGCTATTCTTCTTGTCAGCAACAGTTCCAGGTTTTTCCACTTCTCCAGATCTATTTTAATTTGTTGGATCAGCTTATAGTCGTGATGGCGAATGTATGCCACACGTGCCACAGGTGGCATGCAGTGCCCTCTCTGTGGGCATGTGAGCCATCGCACCAGTTTAACTGTGCTGTGCATGTCCACGCGCCTCCCGCTGGCCATCTGGTTGTCAGCTCTCTGCTGTGCATGTGTGGGAGTGGGGCGTGTGCAGGGGGCGGGCGCATGTATGGGGGCCGCACATGCATTGCATTTTGGGAGTTCAGGCATGCACATGTGCATTCGTGCATGCATGTGCGCCCTTTGGGCAGTTGGTTTGGAAAAGGTTAGCCATCACTGGCTTATAGTAAATATCTTCTCTAATGGTTGCACATCTTGCCGTTAGTTGAATTCCTAAGTATTTAACTTTCTTAACTATCTGAATCTCTGTCCTCTTCATTAACTCTCTTTTCTGTGTATCTGTAAGGTTTTTGACTAAAATTTTAGTTTTTTCCTTATTTATTTTCAGTCCTGCACCTTCACCATGTTTTTCTATTTTTTATTTAATTTGGATCCAGTTTCTTGTGGGTCTCCCAGAATGAAAACCATCTGGAAATGCGTGTAGCTTGTATTTTTCTTTTTTTTAATTTCCATACCTTTTATTTCTATGTCTTGTCTAATATTTCTATTTAACACTTCCAATGTCAATATAATAGTAAAGGGGATAGGGGACATCCTTGTCTTGTGCCTTTTTTAATATTAAGGTTCTCTGTCATATCCCCATTTACCATCACCTTTGGCTTTTTTTGTGTGATTGCCTTAATCATGTTAATAAATCTCTCACCAAACTCCATAGATTTTAGTTGTAATAACATAAATTGCCACTTTACATTGTGAAATGCTTTCTGTGCATCTAAGAAAATCAATGCCATTTGTTTTCCAGGATGTGCTTCATAATACTCTAGTGTATTTAAGATCATTCTCATATTGTTTTTAATCTGTCTCTTAGGCAGAAATCCATTCTGGTCTGAATGTATAAATCCATTCAAAAACCTTTTTAGTCTCTCTGCTAATATTGAAGCGTATACTTTATAATCAGCATTCAATAAAGATATTGGCCTGTAGTTTTTCGGTATAAGGGTAATATTTGCTTCCATCCACAAATATGGTACCTTCACTTTTAACAATATTTCATTATAGACTTCCAACATTGATGGACCTAAAGTATCTTGTAAATACTTATAAAGTTCTACTGGTAGCCCATCTGGTCCTAGTGTTTTGTTATTCTTTTGCCTCTTGGTTGCTTCTGTTAATCCTCTACCTTTTGGATGACAAAGTTGTCAGGTAAATTGGTTACTTATTACCTAATCAATCTTGGTATGTTTTAAACTGATTTTCAGGGGAAGCCCTCATTGTATCTAATTTTATAAAGTGGAATTTAATTTGTTTAACATTCTGGTTTTTTACTTCCACATTTGGCTGTAATAACAGGTTGGAGATTTGGAATCACAGCTAATTAATTGGAATATTATTAGACTACCAGAAAAAGGTGTTCTTAGACATGTAATGAAATGTGTAAGAGATCTTGGGGACATAGAGGAGACAACAAGACAATTAAAGGATGAAACATGGCATTTACAGAAAAGACTACTGAGTCCAGAAGAGATAAAATGTGAGAAAGAGATTCAGAGTTATTCAAAGCTAGGTAAATGTGCAGGAATATTATTCTGGTAGGTATTCAAGATTCAGTTATGTTTGTTAAACATATGTATATGGCCACTCATCTACAAGAAGGAACTCTGGGTAATGAACAAGAATAAAAACTTGATTGCTTGGTTATGTGTCATTTTTTTCAACTATCAATCATATAGGTAGATTTTCCTATGAAAACACCTGATTAAAAACCATTAAAGCAAAAACGGCAATATTGAGCCCCCAATAAAGTTTTTTTCTGAGATGGGCAGCCATATAAATGTGATTAAATCTGTAGAGACAATGCTCTATTAACACTGTCCAGTTACAGCACTGACTTCAGTACCAAGCCTATATCTTTTTCTAAAGCATGGGCCTCCAAGTTTGGCAACTATAAGACTTGTGGATTGCAACTCCCAGAATTCCCCAGTCAGCATGGCTGGCTGAGGAATTCTGGGATGATGCCTACAAGTCTTAAAGTTGCCAAGGTTGGAGGCCCCTGTTCTAGAGGATTTCTGAAACTCAGTAAGACACAAAGAGATTTTATTTAGGGGCATATGAAAATGTCACTGGCGCATATCAAATGTTTATGTCATCTAGTATTCTGTTCTCACAGTAGCAACCAAAAGACCAGTCTGGAAGAGATTTCCTGACAAAGAGCATGGCTTCTATTTGTCATTTCTCCTCTCTTGCCATTGTTTGGATATATCTTCCCAGGTAGTCCAATTCAAGGGATGTCTGCAAGGGTGGTAAAAAAAAATTCAATATGGCAGCCAGGATGCGTGATCAAAACTCTCCTGGTGTTATGTAGGCTGGGATAAGATCAGTGATGGGTTGCTCCCGGTTCGCACCAGTTCGCAAGAACCAGTAGTAAAATTTTTTAGTAGTTCAGAGAACCGGTAATAACATTGGCTAGCCACGCCCCTGAACTGGTCCCCGGCCCAGTTGCCGCTCGCTTACCCTGCCCACCTCATCAGAGGCTTTTTTTTTTTACTTTTAAAAGCATTTTTTCTATAACCTCTTTGGCTGAAAAAATGCTTTTAAAAGTTTTTTAAAAAGCCTCTGATAATCGTGCGGCTCAGCTGGGATCTCAGAGGCTTCTAAAAGCATTTTTTCCTGCAACCTCTTCAGCCGAAGAGGTTGTAGGAAAAAAAAATCCCTTTAAAAGCCTCTGGTGATCCCAGCTTACTTGCCTGATCATTGGAAGCTTCTAAAAGGATTTTTTTCTGCCACCTCTTCAGCCGAAAAAAAATCCCTTTAAAACAGTGCTTCTCAACCTTAACAACTTTTAAGATGTATGGACTTCAGTTACCAGAATTCTCCAGCCAGCAGGCTGGCTGAAGAATTCTGGGACTTGAAGTCCACTTATCTTAAAGTTGCCAAGGTTGAGAACCACTGCTTTAAAAGTCTCTGGCGATCCCAGCTGACTTGCCTGATCGTCAGAAGCTTCTAAAAGTATTTTTTTCTGCAACCTCTTAAGATTGTAGAAAAATAAATAAAAAAACAAGTTGGCCATGCCCACCCAGTCACATTACCCCCACAAGCCACACCCACAAAATAAACCATGCCCACAGAACCAGTAGTAAAAAATTTTAGAACCCACCCCTGGATGGGATGTTTAGGCACAGACCCTTGGCAGTGCCTCCTTCACATTTACAGCCAGTTTTCCTCCTCTGCTGGCCCTTCCCCAGCCATTCTCCACAGCCAATGGGTCCCTGCCCCTCTGCCCCCCATTCTTCATCCCTGTCCATTTGTCCAAACTCTGTTTGACCTGGGCCTTTGGCAACATGGGACAAATAGCTCCCAACCAATAGGAGGCAGGCAGAAGCAATGGTGTGGTGGGGGCAGCATGAGATGCAATATTTTTTCAAACAAATACTGTGGTTGCTCCATAGGTTTTGGGGCCGGAGCCACTGCGGGGGCAGACAAGCGAAAGTGTGTTGTGGGCACCAAGAAGCAAGAATTCAACATCACTCACAGCCATGCCCACTCAGCCACATGACCCCCCTACCAAGCCATGCCCACAGAACCCAGTAGGAAATATTTTTAAATTTCTATTCTGCCTATTTTCCCCTGTCCCGAAATGCCTGCAGCTGCAGCCTCTTTTTTTAAGCACATCTGGAGGCGCTTCTTGTGCTGAAAGATGCAGCGGCTGCAGGCTTCTTGTAGCTAAAGTTACTGGAGCTGCTCTCCTTCTTAAATGTGCTGCCGCCATCGCTGCCCTGTTCCATGCGCCAGCTGTGCATGCACACACCGTTGCCTGCTGCTGCTGATGAATGACAAATGAATAAATAAGCGGTGTGCGCATGCGTGGCAAGCACATGGAACAGGGCGGCGATGGCGGTGGCATGTTTAAGAAGGGGAGTGGCTCCGGTAACGTTCGCGAGGCTGCGGCTGCAGGCATCTCGCGACAAGGGGGGGGGGCGAAATGCAGACTGGTGGGAAGCCCAGCAGTGATGGCTCAGCCCTGGCTTGCCTTCCCTGGCAGCCAGCCATGGGAGGAAGGTAAGGACACGTCGTGTGATGAAGGAAGAGCGGGCAGCGAGCGGTGAGTGGGTGGCAGCTACGGGGCAAGGCTGGAGCCAGGAAATTATGTATTCCCTGTTTGGTCAAGGCAGGTGGCAAGCGGGTGGTGGCTCTGGGGCAGGGGTGAAATCTAAAATTTGTTACTACTGGTTCTGTGGGCGTGGCTTGGTGGTGGTGGGGTAATATGACTGGGTGGGAGTGGCCAACTTTTTTTTTTAACTTTTAAAAGCATTTTTTCTACAACCTTAAGAGGTTGCAGAAAAAAATGCTTTTAGAAGCTTCTGACGATCAGGCAAGTCAGCTGGGATCGCCAGAGGCTTTTAAAGGCATTTTTTCCCCTACAACCTCTTTGGCTGAAGGGGTTGCAGAAAAAAATGCTTTGAAAAGCCTCTGACAGATTGGGCGATCCGGTCCGAACCGGAAGCATTTCACCCCTGCTCTGGGGCCTTGTGGTACTCCACTACTCTCCATGTGGATCTAGTACCATTAAGGACTACTCCTTGAGTACAGTTTGTCAGCCAGCTACAAATCCATCTGGTGGTGATGTTGTCTATTTCATGTTTTTCTAGCCCACCAAGAAGTAGATTGTGGTCTACTTTGTCAAATATCTTATTAAAATCTAAGTATACTACATCCACAGCATTTCACTGGTCTACTAATTTAGTGACTTTATCAAAGAATGAGATAAGATTGGTTTGGCATGATCTGTTTTTAACAAACCCATGCTGGCTACTAGTTATAACTTTATTTGCTTCTAGTTGTTCGCAGATCTGTTTTTTGATTATCTTTTTCCCAGAGCCTTCCCAGGTATTGATGATAGATGGATTGGTCTGTAGTTTCCTGGGTCTGTTTTTTCCCCCTTTCTGGAAGATGGGAACCACATCAGCCTTTTTACAATCCTCAGGTACTTCCCCAGTGCTCCAGGATTTTTGAAAGATATGATACAATGGTTCTGAGATAATATCTGCCAGCTCCTTTAGAACTCTGGGATGTAATCAGTCAGATCCCTGTGATTTATATTCATCAAGGTTAGATAGGTGTTCTCTTACCATTTTCTTGTTTATTTTAATTTTTATTTCTAGTTTGTCTTTTATAGTAGGGTTTTTTTTTGATACATTGGGCTATAATTGTACCAAAAAAAACCTACTATAAAAGGCAAACTAGAAATAAACATTAAAATAAGGACACCTCTGTGACCTTGACAAATGTAAATCACTGGGACCTGACAGATTACATGATTATAGATTACATGATTACAGGAATCTGATAGATTACATGTAATACATATTACATTACTTTTTTTTATAAAGACCATTTGTCTTATATGATTAATATCCTTACTATTTTCATTGTCATAATCAGAACTAAAATATTCTTATAAAACCAGTTGAGAGCTTTTGCCCTCATTGATTAAAATGTGTATCCTTAGATTAATAAAAATTTGGTACATCACTCTGGAAATTAAAGCTTGCTAGCCTAATAACATTAAATAATATTGTTACAATTATGTAGACACATTTAACTGATTATAGACAGTTATACGGATTCTGGTAGTAGGAAGAGTAATCAACATACGTATGTACAGTATGTGTGTGTGTGTGTATGCATATATATAGAGAGAGGGAGGGGATGGGGGGAGAGAGATGATGGAGATGGAGTTAAAGAGGGAGAGAGAAGAAAGCTACTATATGTTTGATAAGGAAGCAACATGATATTTCCAAGATTTAAAGAAATTAATAGTTGGCAAAATCATCAACTAAGAACGTGACCATAACATTTAAACAAGGCTTCAAATGATACAAAGGAGTCTGTAAATGACTTCATCAAAGATGAAAAAATGCCAGTAATGTTGACAGGATTTTTTTTAATGCTGGAAACAAAGTCTATGCTATGAGTCTTCAGTGTGATATGTTTCCAAGGAAAATTGTAATTTTATATATCAGTAGGGAACAGTAAGACTTACAGCTTTCGATTTCCAGTGTACAATTTTGTTCATCCAAGGGATATCTGCGTAAATCCATCATACAGGCAGCTGTGGTAGTAATCCTAAAAAATGCAAGGATAAGGAAGAAATAGAAAGTATAGTTCAGGAAGGATCTTTATGTCGAACATTTGGTGAAAAATTGGTCAAATATTTTGCATTTAAATTCCATATTTTTGTTCAGAATTGAAAGTGACATTTGTGTTTATGAGGAATCCAAATACTCAAATCAATGGTAAACTGTCTTGAAAGCCTTTCTTTCATATTAATAATTGGTCATAAGCAGGTAGTCTTGGTCATAAAGAGGTAATCATCCAGTTAGCAACCATTCAAAGTTACAACAGCACTGCAAAAAGTGACTTACAACTGGTCCCTTCACTTACAACTGTTGCAGCATCCCTAAGGTCACGTGATCAAAATTTGGGAGTTTAGGAAATGGCATGTATTTATAATGGTTGCAGAGTCCCAGATTCATGTGATCACCATTTGCAACCTTCCCAGACAGCTTCCAATAAGCAGTCAATGGGGAAAGCTGGCTTCACTTAATGACCTCATGATTCACTTAACAATTACAGTGATTTGCTTAACAACAGAAATTCTGGTCTCAGTTGGAATTTCTATTTAATGAATCTACACAGGATCTTTTAGTTTCTTATAACAAAGATGGTCAACCAGTTAGTTCATACTAGTGTCATGTTTGGATTATTCTAACAGTCATTTTCTAGGATATCCAAGACCCCATTTTACCCTCCAATCTATGACCAAAATGTTGCTGTTCATATTATAACTAGGCATTTATGGTAGATACCATGTGAATCTCTGGTATTGGCAAATCATGCTTTGCCCAAGGGCATCCCCAGTTTTTGAAAGTCTTGCTACTGGCTCATAAGTTTGTGCAGTAGATCCAATTACTGTGCTAGTGTCAACAAATTCTCCAACATGCTAGAATAATCATCATTGAAATTTTTTTCTCCCTTGCCTGTGGTTCTCTGGAATTGACCCTCCAAAATTACACTTGGAATCAAATCTCCTAAAGAAATGCTAAATATACTTTCTGTCTCCTTTGAATCCTTATGAAGCTAATTAAGCATCCATACATATATATACTCAGACACAGAAATTTACAGACTCACACATGCCCAATTAATTTAAATGCATATTGCCAATCAGGCAACTCAGCTTGGATCGTCAGAGGAATTTAAAAGAAAAAAAGCCTCTGTCGAACAGGCAACTCAGCTGGGATCATCAGAGGCTTTTAAAAGCATTTGACGATCCCAGCTGAGCCGCGCAATCATCAGTGGCTTTTATTTTACTTTTAAAAGTATTTTTTCCACTGAAGAGGTTGTAGAAAAAATGCTTTTAAAAATAAAAAAAAAGCCTCTGATGATTGTGCGGCTCAGCTGGGCGGGGGGGGGGGAGAGCAGGGATTTTTGCTACCAGTTCTCCGAACCACCCGCTTCCATCACTACCGGATTATGCGATCCGGTCCGAATAGGGAGCATTTCACCCCTGGGTGGGAGCTAAACATATTTACTCCTCTGTAACATTTTGATTTGTGTTTTGTAAGCCCAAATGAGCACAGTAGCCATTTATGGAAGTTTATCAAGTAAACCAATAAAGGAAGAGTCTGCAAAACAAGGTACTTGTGATGCATTTTGTGAGACACTAAATAATACCAATATTAATAATAAATTTATTTTTCTATCACTTGCCCTGAACAGCTCAGAATTTACATTAAAATTGATATCATTTCAATCTGCTGAAACAAAACTTAACATTGAAAAAAGATTCATATGAAAATTCTTTTAAACTACTGAAAATGATACATGAATGGATTTTTAAAGATCTCCTGAAAGAAAGAAAGAAAAGACATGTAGTATATTCTACAACTTAGGAGCAAAGTCTCAGAATACTCAGTTGCCACAAGATAAATACAAAACAAAAACAAGACAGAAATTATAAACTGAACTGACCAGTAGCAAAAAATAGGTATATTAGTAATACTGGAATACTATGGAATATGGAATGATATAAATTAATAATAGAAAAATATAGTTTAATGTAAAAATACAATTATTTACTTTTAGAGCGACAGATATATTAATTAGTTTCTGAGTATTACACCAGCTGCGATTCCACGGGAGGGGTGGTGGGGTGGCGGTTGTCATTAGGGAAGGTCTTAGACCTAGGGAGGTCACTGTCCCTCAGATTGGCGGGTGTGAGTCCCTTCTGTTGAAATGGGATCCTGGAGTGCAGTCAGCTCTGTTGATTACGTACCTGTCTCCCAGCTGTGTGTCTTCAGTCCTGCCCGCACTACTCGAAGTCTTAGCTGAATTGACAGTTGAGCTCCCCAACCTGATGGTTGTGGGAGATTTTAATCTCCCGTCAGCTAGTGAGACATCAGAGTTGGTGCGGGAGTTCATGGCCTCCATGATGGCTTTGGACCTGACTCAAGTTGTATAAGGCCCAACTCACAGCGGTGGACACACACTCAACCTGATTTTCATCTCTGGGCAGTGGATAAATGCTCGGGGTAGGGGTGACCTTTCTACCCCTGTCATGGTCTGACCATTCCCTCCTTCAGCTAGACTTTCTGTCCGCCAACCCCCACCGTTGGGAGGCGGAACTGACTCGTTGGTTCTGCCCCAGGTGCCTGATGGACCCTGATAGGTTCCTGACGGAGCCTGGGACTTTTCCCACTGACCTATCCCGCGATCCGCCAGAGGCCCTACTGGACGCCTGGGAACGGGCGGCCACCAAGGCGCTGGATCAAATCGCCCCCTTGTGGCCTCTCCTCCGACAGGGATCCTGGGCAGCTCCATGGTTTTCCGTGGAGCTCAGGGAAATGAAGCATCAGAAGAGATACCTAGAGGGCCATTGGAGGTCTTCCCGCTCCGAGTCTGACCGAACACAGTTAAGAACTCATATTAGGTCTTATCTTGTGGCGATGGAAGTGGCAAAACGTGACTATTTCACTGCTCTCATTGCATCTGCAGAAAATCACCCAGCAGCCTTGTTCCAAGTGATCTGCTCTCTTCTCCATCAGGGAGCAAGGGAGGACCCCTTGCAAGGCAGTGCTGAGGATTTTGCACAATTTCTGCAAGACAAAATCACTCAGATTCGGACGGGGTTAGACTCTGATTGGGCAGGATCCGATGAGAGGATGGGAGCAGATCTTGGAGGTAACAGCTGGGTTAACTTTGATCCTGTTTCTATGGAGGAAGTGGAAAGGATTGTGAGTAGACTGGGGGCCTCCACATGTTTACTGGACCCTTGTCCCTCCTGGCTTGTTGCGGCAACCAGAGAAGTGACTGGAGACTGGATCCGGGTGATTATCAACGCTTCATTGAGAGATGGGGTCTTCCCCGCCTTACTCAAGGAGGCGGTGGTTTGTCCCCTCCTCAAGAAGCCTGCCCTGGATCCAGCCTCCCTGAACAACTTTTGTCCTGTCTCCAACCTTCGCTTTATAGCGAAGGTTGTTGAGTCTGTGGTGGTGTACCAGCTTCTGCAATTCCTGGAGGAGACTGATTATCTAGACCCATACCAATCAGGCTTCAGGCGCGGATACAGCATGGAAACGGCATTGATCGCCCTGGTGAATGATCTCTGGTGGGCCCGGGATGGGGGTTATTCCTCCATCCTGGTGCTACTTGACTTCTCAGCGGCTTTTGATACCATCGACCATGGTATCTTACTGCGATGTCTCGGGGGGTTGGGGGTGGAGGACACTGTTTTACAGTGGTTCTCCTCCTACCTCTCAGGCTGTATGCAGATTGTTTGGGCGGGGGGGGGTCAGAGATCCTCCCCGAGGCCCCTCACTTGTGGGGTGCCGCAGGGGTCAGTTCTCTCCCCCCTGCTCTTTAACATCTATATGAAGCTGCTGGGTGAGATCATTCATGGTTTCGGGGTGCGGTATCATCAGTATGCTGCTGATACCCAACTTTACATCTCCACCCTGGACCAACCCAGGGATGTCCTTTCCATGATGTCTAAGTGCCTGGAGGTGGTATGGGTCTGGATGGGTAGGAACAGGCTCAGGCTCAACCCCTTCAAGACAGAGTGGCTATGGATACCGGTGTCCCATGATCTAGCGCCCCCATCACTGTTGATGGGAGGGGAGTGTCTTGCTCCATCGGAAAGGGTTCGTAATCTTGGTGTCCTCCTTGATTCACAGCTGTCTTTAGTGGACCATCTAACGACCGTGACAAGGGGGGGCATTTGCACAGGTTCACCTGGTGCGCCAGTTATGCCCTTTTCTAGACAGGGACACCCTCCGTACGGTCACTCATGCTCTCATTATCTCTCGGTTGGATTACTGCAATGCCCTCTACATGGGGCTGCCCTTAGGGTGCACCTAGAGGCTCCAATTGGTCCAGAATGTGGCTGCGCGAGTAGTTAAGGGTGTGTCCCGCTACTCCCATATAACACCACTATTGCGCGAGCTGCACTGGTTGCCGGTGGTCCTCTGGATCTGCTTCAAGGTGCTGGTACTCACCTATAAAGCCCTTCATGGCATGGGCCTAGGGTATTTGCAGGATCACTTCCTACCGGCCTCCCACCGCCCAGTGCGCTCACATAGGGCTGCCCTCCTCCAGGTCCCCTCGGCCAGACAGTGTCGGCTGGCGGTCCCCAGGATGAAGGCATTTTCTGTGGTTGCACTGACCCTGTGGAATGAGCTGCCCACCGGGCTCCGGATGGCCCCAACCTCCACACCTTCTGCACCGACCTAAAGATATGGCTCTTTCAGCAACTTCCCTGATCTGCCGTGGATTTTAACTTGGGGATTTGGGAATTTTAAATTGGTTTTAATATTATTTAATATTATTATGTTTTATTGTTGTGAGCCGCCCCGAGTCCTACGGGAGAAGGGCAGCATATAAATCTGACAAAATAAATAAATAAATGAATAAATTACAGGAGGCTCTATACAGAAATTAAAATAAAAACAAAAGATTCTGCCATTAGGCTGACAATCTAAATAAATGGAATATACAGAAAATAAAGAGGAAAAAGAGGAAAGTATTGTCACTAGGTAGGTCCAGAAAAGAAGGTGAGTTTTTAATTGAAATTTAAATTCATTTATTTAGAATATGTATATAGATGCTTACTTGCTCACAGTGACTCTAGGCAGCTTACAAACAATAAAAACACAGTATAGAAAAAGAGAATAAAGCAATAAAAATAAAGAACAATAACCTTCCACCCACCCTAGCAACAACACATGGTCAAATATGATGAGTGCCATCCCAGGACTGCTGGCAAAGCCAAGTCTTCAGGTCCTTACAAAAGAGTGCCAAAGTGGGAGTCAGTCTAATTTCTGAAAGGATGGTATTCCAAAGGCAAGCAGCCACCACAGAAAAGGTTGTTCTTCTGGGTCCCGCCAGATGTACCTCCTTAGGGGATGGGACCCCTTGCCTGCCTGCTCTAGTGGGTCATGTGGAAGCAAGCAAAGTGTAACTAGAAGTCAACATGGTTTGTCAAAAACAGATCATGCCAAAGAAATCTTATTTCATCTTTTGACAAAGATAATCACTTAAATATGAACCAGCAGTGTGTGGAAGCAGCCAAAAAAGCCAATGCAATCCTAGGTGCATTAACAGAGCGATAGAATCAAGATCCCATGAAGTATTAGTACCACTTTATAAAGCCTTAGTAAGACCACACCATCCAGTTTTGATGACCGTATTATAAAAAAGATATAGAGACTCTAGAAAGAGTACAGAAAAGAGCAACAAAATTAGGGCTGGAGGCTAAAACATAAAGAATGGTTGCAGGAATTGGGTTTATCTAGTTTAGTAAAAAGAAGGACTAAGGGTGACATGATAGCAATATTCCAATATTTGAAGGGCTGCCACAAAGAAGAGGGGGGTCAACCTATTTTTCAGAGCACCAGAAGGTAAGACAAGAAACAATGGATAAAAACTAATCAAGGAGAGAAGCAACCTAGAACTAAGGAAAAATTTCCTAACAGTGTGAACAATTAACCAATGGAACAGCTTGCTTTCAGAAGTTGTGGGTGCTCCATCACTGGAGGCTTTTAAGAAGAATTTGTATAGTTATTTGTCCAGAATGGTATAGTGTTTCCTGCTTGAACAGGGGAAGATGCCCAAGGTCCCTTTCAACCAGGGGTGAAATCCAGCAGGTTTTGACAGGTTCTGGAGAATGGGTAGCTGAAATTTTGAGCAGTTCAGAGAACCGGCAGAATTTTTTTTGCGTAGTTCGGAGAACTGGCAAATACCACCTCTGGCTGGCCCCAGAGGGGAGTGGGAATGGAGAATTTGCAATATCTTTCCCTTGGAGTGAGGTGGGAACGGAGATTTTGCAATATCCTTCCCCTGCCATGCCCAACAAGCCACACCATGCCCATCAAGCCACACCACGCCCTCCAAGCCACATCCACAGAACCGGTAGTAAAAAAAAAATTGGATTTCACCATTGCTTCCAACCTTGTTATTGTAAAGTCCTGCCCAGTGGTGGAATTCAATTTTTTTTACTACTGATTCTGTGGGCGTGGCTTGGTGGACGTGGCAGGGGAAGGATACTGCAAAATATCCATTCCCACTCCACTCTGGGGCCAGCCAGAGGTGGTATTTGCCAGTTCTCTGAACTACTCAAGATTTCCGCTACTGGTTCTCCAGAACCTGTCAGTACCTGCTGAATTTCACCCCTGGTCTTGCCTCAGAAATCCCCTCAATAAAGCAGAACTCTTGAAACTGGCAGCATTTCAAAAGGAAATTTTATTGGGAGATAGTGATAGCAAAGAAACATAGGCAGGATCTAAACTTCCCACATGAGAATGTTAGATTAAAAGTTGTTTGTCAAAACCCCTCCCCACTGCTCAATCCGACATGAGCCAATCCCCAGGGGCAAAGTTGTTGTGGGAACTTTGAACTGAGAAGGTGATAAGTTGTTCTGAGGTGACACGCTCTCATCTCTTCGGATCTGAGACAAAACAGATGGCCCCAGGCTCATCCCTCTCCCCTCTCATTCCCAGGAAGATACACCAAAGTGTATAAGGACCAAAGCAAGCAACAGATCATAAAAAATATCAAGGTTCCGCTTCCCTGCCAGAATGGCAGTGTCCCTATAGGGATCTATGGGGACCTGACATGCTGCCCCCCTAAGAGAAGGAGAGATCTTCCTGGAATAAAGAGAAAAAGAGGGGAGAGACAACAACAGTCTGTCAGTTGGGTTTATCTAGGTACAAGGCATAGAATCATTTGAATAGTCTGAGGGCTCTGACGTGTCTTTTCTAGACCCAATCATTTTGAGTCAAAGGGAGGTCTTTCCACACTATTAGGTATTGAATTGCCCCATGGTACTTTTAGGAGTCAAGAATTTCATATTATCTTATGTGGTGGACATGCCTAAAAGCAAAAAAATATTGGACAAAAATATACACATGGTTGGAAAAAAAATGTTAAAGCAACGTATAGATTTAAAACCAGAAATATTTTTGTTGGACATTTTGCCGGATAAGTATAACAAGGGGAATACCAATTTGATTTTACACGTATTAACTGCAGCTAGAATTGTATTTGCACAACAAAGGAAAAGTGAAGAGATCCCTACAGATGAAAATGTGATTTGAAAAATAATAGAATGTGCAGAAATGGATAGACTAACACTTACAATTAAGGAAAAGGAGGAAACTGAATAATTTTTGACATGGGACTTATTTTATCAATGGCTAGCTAATAAAAACAGAAGTTAGAAACATGAAGATATAAGAAAAGGACTAATGATACAAGGGAGGTTGGTTAAAATGGATACACAATTATTATTATTATTATTATTATTATTATTATTATTATTATTATTATT
>WNWU01000048.1:8566137-8609174 GCA_012654045.1 Ptyas mucosa
TTATTATTATTATTATTATTATTATTATTATTATTATTATTATTATTCATTGCACAGTCAGCCACATGTTCAGACTATGTTTGGCATTTTTATCTACCTATCAAAAACATGGGATAGGCAAATCTAGATGTTTGACAGTGTTACAGATATTGATGATGATGATGATGATGATGATGATAACAACAACAACAGCAAAACAACAATAATAATTTATTATAGAACTAATATCAATGTAATCAATATCGTTGTAAACACTTTGATTATTATTTCCTAAAAATATTTGTACCCAGACAACACACTGTTTAAGTATAAATGGATTTTTAAAAATATTTTTTTTATTAAAAAAAAGAGTCAAGAGTTTCTTTAATTTCAAAGGGTCGCTCTCCCTCCACCATGATGTGCTACAGTGCCAAGGCAGCTGCTGGCCTCAGAGGTGGGGTTATCTCTGGTTTTAGGGGGCTACAATGGAATACTGGGTGGACTTGTCTTAAGGTTTTTGGTAACTAAGCTCCACTGTGACAGGGTTTATAATGAGTGTGATAGGGAAGGGTCCAATAAATTTTGGTCCCAGCTTCTTTGAGGGCTGTAAAGATTTTAGGAATCAAATGGACAGGTATATTCAATCCCCTACATGAAATGGTTTGGGCTCTACTCTTTTTTTATCTGCCTGAACTTTTTAGGCTGCTCCGGCCTCATCTAGGGCTTGCAAAGCACCGGCCATGTGTTTTGTAACTGGCTTATCCACTCCTTTAGGGAGGGTATGGTGGGTTCAGTGCTGGGTAGGTCTGGCATTGAGTTGAACTCCTGGCTGGTGGCCAGGAAGGGGGTAAATATGGTACTTGTATGAACAATGTTGTTATAGGCAACTTTCACAAATGGGAGGAGGTTGGTCCAGTTATCTTGCTGATAGTTAAGAAAGCATCTAACATACTATTCTAGAACCGAGTTCATACGTTCTGTCCTGCCATTTGTTCATTTTCATTTTTCATTTTCATTTTATTAGATTTATATACCGCCCTACTCCCGAAGGACTCAGAGTGGTGAACAGCCAAAAGATAAAACACATAGATTACAAAATTTAAAAGACCATATATAAACCCATTAAATAATTTGGCCCGGGACAGATTAAAACACCCCCAATGTTTAAAACAAATTTAAAAATATGCAATTAAAAAGGGAAAGTTAGGCCAGTTAGTTCAAGGATAGTGGCTTGAACACAGTCCCTGGTCGATCCCTAAAAGGGTTAAACATG
The DNA here is from genome assembly GCA_012654045.1 of Ptyas mucosa. Classification (NCBI taxonomy): domain Eukaryota; kingdom Metazoa; phylum Chordata; class Lepidosauria; order Squamata; family Colubridae; genus Ptyas; species Ptyas mucosa. The sequence continues at coordinate 8,567,390 of WNWU01000048.1, forward strand.
CCTTCCAGAACGTGGAGGTGAATTGGAATTCCCCACATCAGAGATTATATGTCATGGGATGCCATGTAAGTGGTATACATGGTGGAGGAACAGTTTTTAGTCTCTGGCTGGCTGGAACATACAGCTTCTCTCCCATCCAGGGAAGTTCTTTGTGCATTGAGCAGGAGTCTTGTGACTGAGGAACCGTTCGTCTTTGGTTAGAGTCTATTTAAAAGTTAGGGTAGTGGTGTTGTCTGGGGAAGGGTCCCCTTTTGCTTTTTTTCTAGTGATCACTCGGGCCACTAATTGTGACCCTGGGAGCAAAGGTTTGACTATTTCTGACTTCATACTGTTGTGGTAATCTTGACAAAGCATCTGTCAGGAAACCCCCCCCCCCCTCCGGTAAATAGCAGAGGGTGAAATTAAACTGTTGTAAGTGCTGGGCCCAGCATGCCTGTTTAGGGGATAATTTCCTTGGAGTCTTTAGGGCCTCCAGGTTTTTGTGGCCGGTCCACACCTGGAACGGGATTTTGTTTCCCTCCAGAAAGTGGCGCCATGTGAGGAAAGCCCATCAAACAGTATAGGCTTCCTTCTCCCACACTGCTCAACATTGGTCAGTTTCTGTTAATTTTTTTGAGGTGTAAGTGCAAGACTGCAGGTGGCCTTGGTCATTTTCCTGAAGCAAGACGGCCCTAACAGCTACATCGCTGGCATTGGCCTGGATGACAAAAAGCTTTTCCGGATCTAGGTGCCTTAGCACTAGCTCAATGGGAAAAAGTGTCAGGGTTCTAAGTAACAGACCCAAAAGAATCAAAACCCTGAGGCCTAGAGTTTCCTCAAAGTATGAATTTATTAGGAATATCATATTGGCACAGCTGGTGAAAACTCAACTCTGAAGGACCCAAGATTTTCCCCACCCAAATCAAAACCGAAAGTTCTTTCTCCCAGGTTATACATCCATCATATGGTCCAATTAGGTTGCAGTCCCAACTCTGGCTGGCCATGCCCCTCCAACACCTGGTAGAGCGTCCTTGGCTTCCATGGGAAAGAATGTTATTTTGGCTACACATCCCCCTGACTATCTCTATCTCTCCGCTCACATTCCCATAGCTCCAACCAGCCTTGCTGTGGCAGCTCTGAAGATACTCCAAAAATGGTTTCAGGGCTGACAGACTGCTCCTCATCAGTCGAGAAGGACCTCTTGCAAGAGAAAATCAAGAGGGAGGTTAATCCATATCACCTTCAACCTCACTTCCCTCCCCAGGTGGCCCTTTGGGCTTATGAGGATGTTTGCCATAGAACTCTTTAATCAACCTGTCAGCTTTTACATCCCAATTCTTAACCCAGGTGGCTTCAGAGGGAGTGGCATTTGTCAGCTTGCTTTTTATACTTTTTCGTCACTTCTTCTAAAGTTTGCTTCATATTTCCCCACCCCTGCCCCAGTGAATCCATCCATTCCCTCAAGGACATGGAGGAGGGTGGTTCCCTGGGTAATTCAGGCATGGGGACAAACTCCATGCCACTGGGGACCTGAAAAGGGGTCACTCCCATGCTACTGTACACTGCATTGTTGTAGCCTACAACCGCAAAAGGCAGCAAGCATTTATCTGCCCAGGTAGATTGCTGGTAGTCCACATAACACCTCAGGTGTTATGTGTTCTACCATGGTGTTTGCTCATTCTGATGCCCCATTCATGCTTTGATGAAAAGCCAAGCTGATCCCCTGGGTGGACCCTATCGCTTGTAGGAATTCCCTTCAGAATTTTGCAGTGAATTGGACCCCCCCCGTCAGAGATAATCCTGCGGGGAAACCCATGTAGCCTGTATATCTGTCTTATGAACATCCTAACTAGTTTCTTGGCTGAGGGTAACCCTGAGCAGGCTGTGAAGTGGGCTTGCTTTGAGAATAGGTTAATCATGGTCCAAATGACTGTATTCCTGCCACTTTCTGGGAGCTCAGCTATAAAATCCATGGCGATCTCTTCCCAGGGTTGGCTTGGGTCTGCCACTTGCTGGAGGAGGCCTGGTGGGCTTCCCTGTCCTCTTCTTCATGGGAGCACAGGTGGCACAGCTCTTTACACAGTCCTTCGTGTCTCCTTTCATCTTTGGCCACCAGAATTGCATCCTGGTTAAGTGCAGGGTTTTTAAGTAACCAAAACGTCCAGCAAACTTGGAATTGTGGCTGCACTGCAGCTGATAGGGACATACAGCTTTGCTCCCTTTCAGGGTAGTCCTTCCTTGAGGGTCAAGGCATCCTTGTTGTCATTGAACCACTGGTCTGCCAGGAGCATTGCTTTCAAGGTCCTTATCATTGGGTCCCCTCCGGGGTGTCTCAGTTCCTGACTTGTCCTCTCGTGGTGGCTTGAGTCACTGGTTGAGAGGGAGGGATGATGGCATGGATTACGTCTTCACAATGGCTATTGAACTGTGGTTTTCTGGACAAGGCATCCGCAAACAGATTCTTCCCCCCTGGGATGTACTTTAATTCAAATTTGAACCGTTTGAAGTACTGTGCCCAGCAGACTTGTTTGGGAGAGAGTTTTTGGGGGTTTTTTTAGGGCTTCTAGGTTTTTGTGATCAGTCCAAACTTCAAACAGTACTCAGCTTCTCTCTAGGAAGTGTCTCCAAGTGAGGAGGACCCATCGGATGGCATAGGCTTCCTTTTCCCACCCTGCTCACTGCAGGGTGTTTTTTGGAAGTGTAAGCACAGGGGTTGTAGTTGGTCCTGGGTGTTGGCTTGCAGCAGCACTGCTGCTGTGCCCATGTCACTGGTGTCTGCCTGGACCATGAATGGCAGTTCAGCGTCAGGGTGTTTGAGAATGGGCTTCTCCGCAAATATCCTTTTCAGTTTTTTGAATGCCTTCTGGCAGTCCAGGGACCAAGCCAGTGGCTGGCTGCATTGTGGCTTGCCCCCTACCCATCTTCAATAGTTCTGCCAACGGAAGTCCCACTTCAGCGAAGGCAGGGATGATATCAGCGTTCCAGAAAAACCCCAACTCCAAGTAAAGATATGGAAGCAAGCATTTTTCCAAAGTTCTCTTTACTAGAATAGGCAAACTGGTACATCTGGGAAAACCTGAATCTAAAAAGCCCGGGTTTTCCTTCAGTAAGTCAGAGCTCCCCCAAACCATCCCCTTTCTCCCCCTCTGTCGATCACACCCTCCAATCAATGTCCATTCCATCTCGACCCAGCCCCCTGACCACTCTTTCTCCAGATGCTGGATTGCCCTGACCTTGACTGACAGGAAGAATGCTATTATGTCTACTAACAACCCCCCTCCTTAATCCTCCCTCCTACTTTCCCACACACGAGAAGGTGGCAGCATTGAAGCTTCCGGCCTAATATGACTTCCAAAGCTGACAGATGAACTGCCTGTAAAAGTTGGAGTACCCTATAAAAGAACTCCAGAGGAAGCTCTGGAATTGTTTGCGGGTGAATGGGGGTTCCCAGTCTAGCACCACTTTTATTTTTCCTGGGTCCATTTCAATTCCCTCATTTGACACTCAGTAGCCCAGGTAGTCTAGGGAGGTCTTGTGGAACTTGAATTTTGACAGCTTCCTGTAAAGTTTAGCCACTAGGAGTTTCTTCAAGACCTGGCACACTAGTTTAGTGTGCTCTTCTAATGTCTCACTGAATATGAGAATGTTGTTCAGATAGACTAGAACACTCTTGTAGAGGTGCTCATGCAGCACCTCGTTAATCAATTGCACGAAGACTGTGTGGGCGGACTGTAGTCTGAACAGCATTACTTTAAAATGGAAGCTGGAAGGCTGATTTCCATTCATCTCCCTCTTTGATTTGCACCCAGTAATAAGCCTCTCTTAGGTCTAGCTTGATGAACACCTTCCCCTTCACCTGGTTGCTTAGAATCTCCTTTATCAAGGGCAGGGGATAGGTGTTTTCCATGCACATCACGTTAATTCCTCTAAAATGGCCCTACCCACATAGGTGGACACACTCTGGACTTAGTTTTCATCTCTGGTCAGTGGTCGAGCGGTCTTGATACAGGGGATATAGTTATTATAGTTATAGTTAACCCTTGTCATGGTCAGACCACTCACTCCTTCGTCTTGACTTTCTGACTGCCACACCCCGTCGCAGGGAGGTGGAACCGACCAGGTGGTTCCGCCCCAGGCGCCTGATGGATCCTGATAGGTTCCAGACGGAGCTTGGGCCATTTCCCGAGACTCTGGCTCATGACTCAGTCGAAGATCTAGTGGCTGCCTGGGATAATGCAGCCGCCGGGGCTTTGGACCGGGTCGTGCCTTTGCGGCCTCTGACCCAGCACTGAACTCACTTAGCTCCTTGGTTCTCTGAGGAGCTGAGGGAGATGAAGCGCCAGAAAAGATGCCTAGAGAGCAGTTGGAGGGCCAGCCAGTCTGAATCTGACCTGACACTGGTGAGATCTCATATTAAGGCTTACCTAGTGGCGATAAAAGTGGCGAAATCCAACTATTTTGCCGCTCTTATCGCGTCATCAGATAATCGCCCAGCCACCCTGTTTAGGGTGACCCGCTCCCTCCTCTATCTGGGAGCGCAGGATGACCCCTTGCAGGGCCAAGCTGAGGATTTTGTACAGTATCTGTATGATAAAATCACTCAGATTCGGGAAGACTTGGCCGCTGACTGGGTTAGATCAGACGAGATGACTGAGGCAGGTCTTGAGAGCGTAATCTGGGAGGAGTTCGACCCTGTGGCTCCCGAGGACGTGGACAGGATCTTGGGATGGCTGAACGTGACCACATGTTTATTGGACCCGTGTCCTTCTGGCTAGTGCTGGCTTCCCGGGAGGTTACACGAGGCTGGCTCCAGAGGATTATTAACGCTTCTTTGAGTGAGGGTGCCCTGCCGACCGCCTTGAAAGAGGCGGTGGTGAGGCCTCTTCTCAAGAAGCCCTCTCTGGATCGGGCTGTTTTGGCTAACTATCATCCAGTCTCCAACCTTTGTTTTATTGCAAAGATTGTTGAGAGTGTGGTTGCGCGGCAGCTTCCCCAGTACCTGGATGAAGCTGTCTATTTAGATCTGCTCCAGTCCGGCTTCAGGCCTGGGTACAGCACGGAAACGGCATTGGTCGCGTTGGTGGATGATCTCTGGAGGGCTCGGGGTAGGGGTTATTCCTCTATCCTGATCCTGTTAGATCTCTCAGCAGCTTTTGATACCATTGACCATGGTATCATGTTGCGTCGGTTGGAGGGATTGGGGGTGGGAGGCACCGTTTTGCAGTGGTTCTCCTCCTATCTCTCTGATCGGTCGCAATCTGTGTTGACAGGGGGGCAGCGGTCAACCCCGAAGCACCTTGTTTGTGGGGTGCCACAAGGGTGCCCCTCCAGTTCAACATTTATGTGAAGCCGCTGGGTGAGATAATCCGTGGTTTTGGGGTGGAGTTCCATCAGTACGCTGATGATACCAGCTGTACATCTCCACCCCAGACCATCCCAACAATGCCTTGGAAGTGATGTCCCAGTGCCTTGAGGCCGTGTGGGTCTGGATGGGGAGAAACAGGCTTCGACTCAACCCTTCCAAGACCGAGTGGCTGTGGCTGCCGGCGTCCCGGTATAGCCAGCTGGTGCCATCGCTGGTTATTGGGGGCGAATCACTGGCCCCCATGGAAAGGGCTCACAACTTGGGCATCCTCCTGGACTCACGTCTGTCTTTAGAAGAGCACACAACGGCCGTGGCCAGGGGGCTTTCTATCAGGTTCACCTGATACCCCAGTTGAGTCCCTTTCTATACCGGGACTCCTTACGCACGATCACTCAAGCGCTCATCACTTCTCGCCTGGACTACTGCAACGCTCTCTACATGGGGCTCCCCTTGGAGTGCACCCGGAGGCTCCAACTGGTGCAGAATGTGGCCACGCGGGGGATTATGGGAGCGATGGGGCGCTCCCATGTGACACCTCTCCTGCATGAGCTGCATTGGCTTTCAATGGACTTTCGGGTGCGCTTCAAGGTGTTGATGACCACCTTTAAAGTGCTCCATGGCATAGGGCCGGGGTATTTACGTGACCGCCTTCTGCAACCAATTGCCTCCCACTGACCAGTCCGCTCCCACAGAGAGGGCTTTCTCAGGGTGCCGTTGGCCAGACAATGTCGGCTGGCGATCCCCAGGGGGAGACCCTTCTCTGTGGTTGCACCCACTCTTTGGAACGACCTTCCCCCAGAGATACGAGTGATCCCAGATCTCCGGGCATTTCGTCGGGCCCTTAAAACCCATTTCTTTCGGTTAGCTGGGCTGGCTTGACCCCATACTTGGTTTTTTAAAGTTTTATATGGATTTTAATTTGAATTGTTTTAAATCACGGGCCAAATTGTATTTAAATTATTTTAAAGAGTCTTAACTTTTGTATTCAATGGTTTTTAGTTTGGCTATATACCGCCCTGAGTCCGAAAGGAGAAGGGCGGTATAGAAATTTAAGCAAATAAATAAAATAAATAAATAAAATAAAATCACCACAGAGCCTCATCAACCCATCTTTTTTCTCTTTGAAGAGCACCGGGATGGCCACCCTAGATTTGGCAGGCTGAATGAATCCCCTAGCTAGGTTGGTGTCGATGTATTTTCTCAGCTCATCCATTTCCCTGGGGGTCATTGAATACATCTTTGGCTTGGGTAGTTTGGCTCCTGGTACAAACTCTATTGCATAGTCGGTGGGTCGGTGAGGGGGGGGGTTAGGGTGTTGCTTTCTTGCTTGCTGAATGTGTCTGCCAGATCTCAGTCCTCTCTGGGAACTTGGGGGCAACCCAGCGGTGAATCAGCAACAGCTGCAACTTTCTTGTAGGTCTCGGGGCCATGTGGTGGTTCCGACTGTTGGGCCTTGTCACTAAGGTGGGGTGGCAATGGTCACACTCCTATTTCTAATTTTCTATAGCCATCCTCCCACATGATGGCCAGACCCCACTTGTCCAGCCAGGTGAGGCCCAGCATGACTGACTGTCATTTTTGGCACCACCACAAAGTAGAGAAGCTCCCAGTGGTGGCCCATTTCAAGCCTTATTGGCTTGGTGATTAGAATGGCTGGGACTCCGCCTATCAATGTCCCATTGACTTGTTCAAAGTGCATGGGGCGTGCCAGGGACATCATGGTTTTTCCTAGTTTCTGGACAGTGGGGAGGCTGATTAGGCATCTGGTGCAACTGGGGTCTATGATGGCCTCTATGTTACCTTGGGCTCCCATCCTGAGCACCACTATCCATGCTTTTATGGCAAAGGGGCAGATGGTCTCACTTACTGTCAAGCCATCTTCACTGCCCTTACTGATGTCATTCATGGCAGCTGGTGGGGCTTCTGAAGCCAGAGGTTCCCCCTTCAGTGGAGGGGGGAGGAACCTCAATGGCTTGCTGGGTGAATCTCCCCTTGTCTGCTGGCTTGCATGGGGTCCTCTTTGCCTTGGGCCCTGCTGGAGTCTGGATCTGGGGGACTGGAGCAGGGGCCAGGCACTCTGATGCTCAGTGGCCTTTTGGCTGCACCTGAAGTACTTAATGGCTGCAGTTGGGTCGGCTTTTGTTTTTCTAACTGCCTTGCACCAGTTCAGCAACCCAGGGTCTGTTTAGCTTTTTGTCAGATGTGGCTTTTTGGTGCAGGTGAATCTCAAGGTCCATGGCCACTGACATCTGGTACCATTTCTGGATGCACTCGGGGACCCCTCAGAAGGTGCAAGCCTGAGGACTTCCGCCTGAGGTCACAGTGAGATTGGACATGGAGAGCAGGTCTCCATGCTCCCGTGCCAAGTTTTCCCCACTGGTGGGCTCTGAAAGGAGCCAAAGCCACCGTGGAGGGGCAGTGAAGCAAAGAGGGATGCCCTGCAAGGTCTCGGAGAGTCGCAGCGCTCCTGCTTGACCTGGGGCTTACTTTCCCTCTCAGCCATGATGAGGAGAAGAGGTAGCCTAAGATGGCTGCCATGAAGCTGGGGCCGCTGATGACCACCTAAGCTTTGAGCTGAAGCAGATTTTGGTGAACAGTGTGGAACTGGGTGAGAGGATTTTTTTTTTTACCCAAAAGTTAACTGCAAAAGAGAAATAGGATTTACTCAGAACTATTGAAAGTGGTGATCAGACACTTTGAGAAAATTATCAGACTGGAAGTAAAGGATTAAAGAAAGGGAAAATGTCAGCCTCTGCCTTACTGCTTGGCTGCCATAGAAGGGGGAGGAGAAGGGCTATTGGGGGGGCAGAAGTGAAACTTTGCCTAGATGATGCTTTGCTTAGACAGGGAAAACGAAACTGCTGTTATCGGGCCAACGGCCGTGACGTTCCTGATTGATGACGCGGCCAGACGTGCTTCCACCTGACCCCTAGGAGACCTGTGGATTGGATGATTTACGATGGACAGTGGGAGGGAATGCTTTGTATATACAGTTTGCACATGTATAGTCTTTAGTTTCAGCTTTGCTTTGGTTGCGTTCATTTCTTCACCAGTAAAAGTACAGTTCTTCATAACAACAGAGTCTGGTTATTTCTTTTCTGGATTTTGAAGGAAGCATACCTGACAGGGAAAAAACTTTTTTTTCTTTAAAAACGCAGGAAATTGGATTTTCAAATTGGGAAGATGTGACATTGGGAAGGCAATTTAAAATAAAATATTGAAACTACAGATTTAAAAATTACCATTGGTTCTATAATTGAATTACAATTTAAAATAATTAAAATCAGATTTTTAGTAATAGTGAAAATTAACCTAAGAGCGCCACCTGCTGATGGAAGGAAAATATACAAGTCTGGGAATATCTATTTAAAGGATTGTGAAAATGTTTACTGGACTATATACATCTACCCTATGACCACTGGAGATTTAAACATGAGAACAAGGAAGACATTTAATTGAAGTGACCCCTGAATGCTAAGCTTTTTGACTGACTCTAGAAAGGTGACTCAAAGAGGCTTGGATAACTCCCTGGACTATATAAATGGAACTGATTGACTACTTATGGAACATAAAAAACTGTGATCAGCAGATACTTTGAAGAGTAACCTCAGGTTAGAATAAATGGTTCTTGGGCTACTGACTAAAAGTAGAATTTATTAAAACAAGATAAGAGGCAACAGAAGGAGCAAACGAGTGGAACTTTGATTGAGTTTAATTTGATGTTTCAAAGCACAAAGGATATTATACAGAAAAATCATAAGGCAATTGTCAGGGTTCCAAGGAACGCCCCCAACAAAATAAAGCTCTGAGGCCTGAGGTTCCTCAAAGTTCCAATTTATTAGAGATGTCATATTGGCACATCTGGGAAAACCCGAATCTGAAAGCTTCCAGGTTTCCCCCACCCAGCTAAGAGTTCACAGCCCTGCCACACACCCACAAGTTCATCACATTGTCCAATCAACTCTTCACAATCCACTGGATACAATCTTCAGGCAGTCTCCATCAGACGCAGGCAAAAGTCTTTAAATATGGAATGTTGTTATGACTAACTTTCTACCACTCCAACAACAACCCCCTCCCATCTTCCCCAGCTAAAATATGTGCCAGTTTAGAAGCAAAAAAGAAAATTGTCTTCCAAAACTGACAGACTTCCCCCCCCCGCTCCCCCAGAGGAAAGGAACGCATCCTGGGACAAGACTGAAGTTAGGGTTTGCAGAGTTTCCCAGCTGTCCGGAGCTTCAGCGGCTTGAATAGGGAGTCCCACCCTGTTAACACCCCAGAAATGCCAAAAAACGCTCTGGGGGTCTCACAGGGGACTCTACCTTATGCCGCCAGCTCTCCTCACGACGTCCTCTTGGGTCGGAGTTTTTTCGGGCCATTTCAAACCTCCGAAATGGCTCTTTACAGGCAGCTGGGCTGGCGGTCTTCAAAGGACCGTCAGCGATGGTCCGCGGCAACCCCGGATGCTGGTTTTTTTGGATGTGGAAAAAGCCTTTGATCGAGTGAATTGGAACTTTATAATTAAGACTTTGGAAAAAATGGATTTGGGGGAGCGGTTTATACAAGCGATTGGTGCAATTTATCAAGAGCAATGTGCACAACTTATCATAAATGGATGTTTAACATCGAATTTCAATATACAAAAAGGCACCAGACAAGGTTGTCCATTATCCCCGCTATTATTTATTCTAACTTTAGAAGTCTTACTTAATGCAATACGGGACTCGAACTCTTTGACTAGAATAGCTATAAGGCAAGAGGACTATAGAACTAAGGCATTTGCAGATGATCTGGTTGTTACCCTATCACAACCTATGAATTCAATAATTCAGATGAAAAATATTATAGAAGATTATGGCATGGTATCTAGTTTTAGGCTGAATCAGAAGAAAACTAAAATGATTGTCAAAAATTTGACAGAGAGCAAAAAACAGGAACTGGAAAGAATGGCAGGTTTTGAGATTGTCTCAAAGGTCAAATATTTAGGAGTACAAATCACAGATTCAAATGCTAAACTGTTTCAAAATAACTATGAGGTTCTGTGGCAAAAGATACAAAAAGATATGCAAAACTGGAAGAAACTGCAGTTATCATTGCTTGGAAGAATATCAGCAGTAAAGATGAATGTTTTACCTAGATTTATCTTCTTATTTCAAATGATACCGGTGCTTAAATCAGACAAACCATTGCTAGAATGGCAAAAAGGACTGAATAAATTCATTTGGAATGATAAAAAACCAAGAGTCAAACTGAAAATAATGCAAGATACTCGTGAGAGAGGTGGTCTTAAACTCCCAAACCTTCGACTATATTATGAAGCAACTGCATTGATACAATTAAGTGATTGGTTTGAGAAAACTAAGACTGATTTGTTGAACATAGAAAGTCATGACCTTGTTTGGGGATGGCATGCATATCTATTTTATGATAACAAAGTGGACAAAGTGTTCAATAGTCATCTACTTAGAAATGCCTTGTTGAGAGTCTGGAGGAAGCACCGAATTAATTGGGATTATAAGATTCCGTTTTGGCTGGATCTTGCTGATACCATGTGGAATACAAATATTAAGTCACTCGGGGGTTTCTTATATAAAGAGTTACTTTACTTTGAAGAGGGCAGGTGGCGATTGAAGACTTTGGATATGCTGTTGGAAGAAGGGAAATCGTTGACTTGGTTGCAGTACAATCAATTACAGATGAGATGGAAAGAAGATCAACAAACTGGTTTAATGGAATATGAAGTAGAATTGGTTGAACAGATAAAGCGGACAGGTCCAATGCATATTAAGAGAGTTTATAATGTTCTGTTAGAAAGGGATTCAGAAAATGAGCTAGTTAAAGATTGTATGATTAAATGGGCACAAAATTTCTCTCAACCAGTTATGATGGAAACATGGGAAAAAATATGGGTTCAGAATGTTAAATTTACACAGTCACAAAATCTACGAGAAAATTTTTATAAAATGTTTTATAGATGGCATTTAGACCCCAAGAAATTGTCTTGTATGTACCCTAATGTGCAGCCAAAATGTTGGAGATGTGATTGTTTAGATGCTACATATTATCATATTTGGTGGACTTGCAGGAAAGTGAGGGCTTTTTGGATAAAAATCTGGTGGGTTATGCAAAATGTTTTAAAGAAAAAAATACAATTTTCTCCGCAATTTTTTCTATTGGGTATAGTTAAAGATTTTACACTGGGTGAAACTAAACTGATTTTGTATATGGTGACAGCAGCTAGGTTGTTGATTGCCCAACATTGGAAGAATGATGCCCTACCGACTGTGGACCAATGGACTCAGAAGATGGCTGGATTGCAGAAATGGCAAAGATTTCAGCTTTTTTAAAAGATCAGATGCATGAGAAGTATATACAGGAATGGAAATTATGGATTGAGTATGTACAGAATAAGTATCAGACTAGAAAATATTATATCGCTTTTAGTTGAGATGATTATGTTAGTAAATATAGAAAAAAGATATGGAAGATTGAATAACATATATATTGTTTGGGAATATTAGCATTGCATATAATGGAAGTCAAGGGGAGGAGGGAAGAGGGTGGAGGGGGAGGGCTAGGGTGGGGGTGGGATGAAATTATATATTGTCTTTTATATGTATTTTATAATGTTGGGTTGGGGGGAAGGGGGAAAGTTTGTATTTGTAAAACTTTTTCAATAAAAAAAAAAGACTGAAGTTAGGGGTTAACACAATTAGCACATTAACCACCTCTCCCCCTCACCCAGGAGGACCCTTAGGCTTATCAGGGAATTTATCATGAAATTGCCTAACTAAGGTGTCTGCCTGAACATCCCAACTCTTCACCCTTGTGGCTTCAGACAAGGGGTACCCCTTCCAATGAACCAAATATTGCAAATGTCCCTTTTGCAATCTAGAGTCCAAAATCTTCTTCACCTCATAATGAGTCTCACCCTGCACCACAATCTGCTTTGGGGGAGCAGCAGGTTGAGGTCTCAATTTAGATCCCACAGCAGGCTTTAACAGGCTGCAATGGAAAACAGGATGATTTTTTCCCAGTATGCAGGGGAGATTTAACTGTACAGTCACTGGGTTAATCACTTTCACTATGGGGAAGGGACCTAAATATTTTGGTCCTAACTTCTTACTCTGCAACCTCAAACGTAAGTATTTGGTGGAAAGATACATGCAACAGCGGAAGGAATGGAAATTATGGATTGAGTATGTACAGAATAAGTATCAGACTAGAAAATATTATATCGCTTTTAGCTGAGATGATTATGTTAGTAAATATAGAAAAAAGATATGGAAGATTGAATAACATATATATTGTTTGGGAATACTAATATTGCATATAATGGAAGTCAAGGGGGGAGGGAAGAGGGAGGAGGGGGAGGGTTAGGGTGGGGACGGGATGGAATTATATATTGTTTTTATATGTATCTTATAATGTTGGGCTGGGGGGGGGGAAAGGGGGAAAAATTTGTATTGGTAAAACTTTTTCAATAAAAAAAAAAAGAAAAGAAAGATACATGCGATCTCTCACCTGAAAGGGGGGTTGAAGAGATCAGTGTTTGTCTGCTTGCTTTTTGTATGCTTCGGCTGCTTCATTCAGGGCTTTTTTTTGTATTCTCCCAGCTTTCTTTAATGACTCCATCCATTCATTCAGAGTCATGGAAGAAGGCTGTTCTTTCGGCAGTTCTGGCATAGGGACAAATTCCATGCCACTTGTAATCTGAAAAGGCGTCAGTCCCATACTACTATGCACCACATTATTGTATGCCACTTCTGCGAAAGGAAGCAAGTCAGCCCAATTATCTTGCTGATAATCTACATAACATCTGATGTACTGTTCCACCATGGCGTTAGCACATTCTACAGCTCCATTCATACTCGAATGGAAAGCCGAGCTAAGCCCCTGAGATGACCCAATGGACCTCAAGAACTCCCTCCAGAACTTAGCGGTGAACTGAACTCCTCGATCAGAGATCACCCATCGTGGAACTCCATGCAGCTGGTAGATCTGTTTGACAAACATCTTGGCTAATCTCTTAGCTGAGGGAAGTCCAGAACAAGAAATAAAATAGTTCTGTTTGGAGAACAGGTCTATCACAGTCCATATTACAATATTTCTGCCACTTGCTGGGAACTCTACTACAAAGTCCATAGCTATTTCTTCCCATGGGTGGCTGGGCTCAGCTACCTGTTGAAGAAACCCGGGAAGCTTCCCCAGTCTTGTCTTATTGCTGGCACATGTGGCACAACTTTTCACATAGTCCTCCACATCAGCTTTCATCTTTGGCCACCAAAACTGCCATCTAATCAGATGAAGGGTCTTTAGAAATCCAAAGTGACCAGCCAATCGAGAATCATGGCTACGCTGGAGCACCAGGAATCTCATGCTGTTGGGGATGTAAATTTTTGAACCTTTCCAAGCTAGTCCATCACGGGTTGTCAAAGTGTCTCAATTGTCAGCTAGCCATGGATCAGTAGATAGTGCTACCTTCAAGTCAGCAGTTAGCTTCCCATCGATGGGATCAGTCTGCCTGCTGGCCTGACTCTGGGTAGTGACTTGTGCTGCACTCTGCATGTCTGGGATGACGGTATGGATGACGTCCTCCCTCTGGCTGTCATATTGGGGTTTCCTTGAGATGGCATCTGCAAGCAGGTTCTTTCCCCCCTGGGATGTATTTCAGCTTGAAATTAAACTGCTTGAAGTACTGCACCCAGCGGACCTGTTTGGAGGAGACCCGTCATGGGGTCTTTAAGGCTTCGAGGTTTTTATGGTCTGACCATACCTCAAAGGGGATCTTGGCTCCCTCTAGGAAGTGCCACCATGATAGAAGAGCCAATGAACAGCAAAGGCTTCCTTCTCTCAGACTGCCCATCTCTGCTCGGTGTCCATGAGTTTTTTGGACACATACGTGCAAGGAAGCAGCAGATTCCAATGCAACAGCCACAAATGTCTGCATATGTGCCCCCAGCCATGGCACAACCAAGACCAGCTCCTGGTCCACCTCCAATGGCACAGCCAGCATATCAAATGCATGTTCCTCACCAGGCATTTTCTGTTGCTCCACTAGCTGGTGAGTCCAAATTAAAAATGTCAGGACGCAATTATAAAGCCTGGGTCAGTGAGATTACACTATTGCTTCTCAGAGAAGGCACTCACTGCATGATTTTTAATCCTCCTGCACAGCCATGGACTTTTGCAATGAGAGACTTAGAGATTAGAGCTCGCACAACATTATTGATGTCCATGGATACTGAACTGCAGGTCACTTTTCCACCTGATGCAACAGCCCAACAAATTTGGGCCCAATTGGAAAATTGCTACAGGCCCGTTTCAATTGAATCTTCGTGTTTGCTCATGTCTGAGCTCCATGGTTCGAGATTGAAACCTGGTGATCAAATTGGAGGACAATTGACCAAATTGAAAGGAATCAGAACAGAATTTAGAGAAAGAAGTCATAACATTGATGATATTCAAATAATCAGCATTATCATTAACTCATTGAACTATGACTGGAAAGATGCTGTTACAAAAATTAACCAAGTCCCTATTGCTCAACGCACAGTGGATAATGTATGTAGACTGTTAATTGAAGAGGAAGCTTTCATGTTAGCCACGCCACATTTGAGGGAACCACTCGCATCAAGAGCTCCAGCGAGGTGTCACTTCCGAGGAAGGGCCTACGTTCCAAGGATGCCAAGATGCAACATCTGCAATCGTGTGGGACATGCCACCCGGGATTGTCCCCAATGAGCACCAGCTCCCGTCTCATACCAGCCCAGAGGAACAGACTCCAGAGGCAGAGGCAGAGGTGGAAGACAAGGTTGTCGTGGTCCAAGGTGTGATCCACAAGCTCCACTTGCCACACTGGCTTTAACCAACGATCCACAACCTCATCCAGAGTACGATAGATGGCTTTTGTGGACTTTGGACAGTGGTGCAGCATTGCATGTTACCTACAGAAAGGAACTTTTCACAGAGATGCACGAGCCTGAACCTGAACTACGTGAACTTTATTCTTTTTCCAATCATTCTTGTAAGATCATAGGAAAAGGAAATGTTTATGTTGAAGAGCTCGATACATTCATCCCTGATGTTTATTACATACCAACAGCAAATAGCAATTTGCTTAGTCAAGCCCACTTATCTAGAGCTTTAAAGTTCCAGGTTCACCACCTTGAGAAAGCAAGTTACATAGCTAAAAATGGAAATATTGTTGCTGAAACCATGTTGATTGGTGGTGTTTATTACTTAAAGCCAAAGCCTAAATTGCAAGCACAGGCAAGTATGCAAACTCCAAAGAAGGAGAGCACAGGCCCAGAGAGAGATGCTCCAGAGAGAGATCCTGTTGCTACTCGAAAGGCTCCTAAAGCCAACAAAAAGAAAATTAGGAAACAGGTTGCCCAGAGCAAGCCTGAGGTTCCTCATAAAACTGTCAATGTTGAAAATTCACTAACTGATAAACCTTTGCATTCCAGGTGTATCCACAAGTGGCATAGAAGATTGGGGCATGCCAGTTTCTGTGTTCTTAGAAAAATGCCGGAATTCGCAAAAGGTTTGGATCTAAAGGGGTGTAAGGTGTTTTTGGATTGTGCTGTCTGCAAGAAAGCCAAATCCAAAGCAGCAGCCATTCCCAAACATGCTACACGCCTGTCAACATGCATTTTTGATTTGGTACACATTGACATAGTTGGTCCATTTCCGCCAACACTTGGTGGAAGAAAATATTTTCTAACAATTGTTGATAATTACTCTAGATATGGATATGTATATCCTATGAAAGAAAAATCTGAGACTTTTCAGATCTTTAAAGACTTTGCAGCCCTTGTGTCTACCCAACACCAAGTTCGCATCGCCAGAATCCAGAGTGATCGTGGTGCCGAATTCATGTCTCAGTGTTTCCAGAATTGGATGCGTAAGAATGGAATTATCCATCAGACTTCAGCTCCTTACACACCGGCTCATAACGGGGGCGTAGAATGACGACAAGGGGTCTTGCAAACCATGATGCGTTGTCTCCTAGAAGACGCCAACCTTAGTATGCCATACTGGGGTGAAGCTATCAAATATGCAAATTATACTGTCAACCGTACTTGGAGCAGTGTAATAAATCAGACTCCTTTCTTCATGATGTATGGTTACAAGCCCGATCTCAAACACCTCCACATTTTTGGTTTATACGCTATGGTGAACATTCCCTTAGCTCAAAGAAGAAAAGGAGGTCCAGTAGCAAAGAGACTGAGATTTATGGGTATTGATGATAACTCAAAATGGAGCAAATTTATTGACTCTAAACATGTAATTGTGATTTCCCAATCTGCTAATTTTGAGGAAGATGTTGACTGGTCCAGGATTCATTCCAATGATCCTGGAGTTTATTTTCCTAGAGATGATGTTGTTGATACCACGCAGCCTGATGACCAAGATTCACAGGCAAAAGTTCCATCCACCAGTTCTTCTCCACCTGATGTTCCGTCTTCGCGAGCCACGGATGCTGATGCTAGCGACGAATGTGAGGACGAGGACGAAGCAGAAGAAGAATGGACTGTTGTTCCAAGATGTTCCAAGAGGGCCACAAAAGGAATCCCTCCACAACGATATTCGTGGCAACTGACAAAAGCACCCTTGCCTTTGATTTGCAATGTTACACTTCCACCTGATACGTTCACACAAATCAAGTATCTTCCTGATTCAGAGCAAGAGAAGTGGTATGATGCAATGCAGGTTGAAATTGACAGTCTAAAGAAACTTAAAGTATTTACACCTGCAAAACCTCCAGCAAACAAAAGAATCATTGGCACTCGATGGGTCTACAGAATCAAAAAGAAGCCAAATGGTGAGTCATTGTACAAGGCCAGACTTGTAGCTCAGGGTTTCGCTCAACGTTATCCTGAGGACTACACAAATACCTACTCACCGACAGTCAGAACTGAGAGTGTAAAAATTGCTTTAGCAACTGCAACTATCCTTGGTTTAGAAGTTTTCCAGTTCGATGTTGACATGGCTTATCTACATGCTGACCTAGATGAAGAGATCTACGTAAGAGGTCCTCCAGGGTTCCGACAGCAAGAAAGGGATACCTGGTTTCTACAAAAAAGTCTTTATGGTCTGAAACAGTCTGGTTTAATGTGGTATTTATGTCTTACTGACAAACTAAATTCAATGGGCTTTATTAAATCCGAAACTGATGAGTGCGTGTTCACAAAAAGATCTAACAATGCATATGAAATAGTTCTTGTTTATGTTGATGACATTGTTTATATTGGTCCAAATAAGCAGATGAGTGAAAGGTTTGCCAAAGCTTTGCAGAGATACTTCACATTGAAATCTTTAGGTCATATTAGCACTTATTTAGGTGTTCAGATTGACAAAACACAGAAGGGGTTTAGTCTTTCACAAGAAGATAAAATTGAACAAATTTTGCATCATTGCAACATGAAGGATGCTAACACAACGAAGACACCCATGCAAACAGATTTTCACAATTTGACACAAGAACCGAGTCCTGAGTTTGAGGATCAAACACTTTATCGTTCAGTCATTGGGTCACTGTTGTACATTAGTAGTTGGACCAGACCAGACATTGCACTTAGTGTTAATCTCTTGTCATGACACGTAGGTAAGGCAAAACAGTTTCATTGGACATGCATTAAGAAATTATTGAGATACCTAAGGCACACAAAACACATGAAGTTATTGTTAGAACCAACACATACTGATTATGCAGAGTTATGTTGTTATGCAGATTCTGATTGGGCGAGTGATAAGAAATCACGCAAAAGTACTTCAGGTTATATGATGTTCTTAAATGGATGTCCTGTTTATTGGCAAGTGCGTAAACAGAATTTTGTTTCTTGTTCATCTACTGAAGCTGAATATGTTTGTGTTTCAGATGCATGTAATTCTCTAACTTGGTTTGATGCTTTGGTCACAGATATCTGGACACGTCCGATCCGACCAATCACCGTGATGGAAGACAATGAATCGGTGGTTTATATTTCTGAATCACATTTCACAGGTTCTAGGTCCAGACACATTGACATCCGTTATCAGAACATAAGACAATTGGTGAATAAAGGTTTTGTTAAAATGCAATATGTATCTACACATGATCAAATTGCAGATATCCTCAACAAGCCACTCCCAGCAGCTCAACACAAGTATCTGCGTAAGAAGATGTGCCTTATTTGATGATGTACCTGATGTTCGCTCAACTGACAAAAAAGGGGATTGTCACTGCGTTCTTGTATTTCCCAGCTGAGCTGTCATTTTTGGTCTAATAGGCTTACTGTAGTTTTGCCAAGTTTTGTTATCAGTATTAAGTGCACAAGCGTGCATTCCTTTCTAGCCTCCATTATCCTTCTTCTTATTCCTTTGTTCTCCTGCCAAGAGGTGAGGCAGGAACGCTGGCAAGATGTAGTCAATTAATTAGATAGTAAGAGTTATCTTTATTTTTACTTTTACAATAAAATGAGTTTTTCATAGAAATACTTCTTCGGGTTTTATTTTCTTAATTTATACTTTCAAGGAGAAGCCTCAGTCCAAACCTCTAAACCAGGGTGCGATTATCCCAGAGCCAGGATGGGATCAATCAACTCCCTGACATGGGGGTCTTCCTGGAGGAGCACTGCTGCCACTGCAACGTCACTGGTGTCAGCCTGGACAATGAACTGTATATCTGGGTCTGGGTGCTGAAGGATGGGCTCCTCTGCAAACAGCCATTTCAATTTTTCAAATGCTTTTTGACAGCTTAGTGTCCAGGCTAATGGCTGCATCGGCCGTGGCTTTACAGGGGAGGGTCCTGTCTTTAGCAGTTCGGTAAGCAGCAGGGCTACTTCCACAAAGGCTGGGATGAATTGCCGGTAGAAGTTAGCAAACCCCAGGAAATTTTGCAGCTGTTTCCTGGTGCGAGGGGTCTGCCAGTCAAGTACGGCTCACACTTTCCATAATGTGACTGGGTGGGTGTGGCCAAGTTTTTTTTTTTACTTTTAAAAGCATTTTTTTGACAACCTCTTTGGCCGAAAAAAAATGCTTTTAAAAGGCTCTGACGATCCCAGCTGAGTTGCCTGATCATCAGAGGCTTTTTTTTTCTTTTAAAAGCATTTGCTTTTATCCTGTTGGAAATGGAGCATCCTGAATTTTACCTAAGATTTCAAAATATAGAGGGAGAAAAATGAGAAAACTTACTTGAGGTGATTGCTGAGATTTTGTCAGAAGTTTTGGAACAATCCAAGGAAAAGATTTTAAATGAGACTGATGAAGCGTTTAGAGTATATACAAGATATGCAATGAGGAATAAACTACCAAGAGAAGTACATGTAAGATTTACAAAGAAAGCAATGAAAACAGAGATACTACAAGCAGCAAGTATCACAGCACTGAAACATAAAGATAAAGAACTTGTAGTTTTATGACAAATACCTAGAAGAGTTATGGGCTTGAGGAGAGAATATCAATTCCTAACAAAATTCATAATATTAAAGGAGTGAGTTTCAGATAGTTAATACCTGAAGGAATTATGGTGACATGGCAAGAACAAAGACACAGATTTGATTCTATTGAAAAAGCAAAACTATTTTATCAACAATTTTGTGGACCATTAGAAGACGACTTGGGAGCAGTAGGAGAGACAAAACAGAGAGCTGAAGAGAAAGATGAAAAAACAAAAGAAGAAAGAGCATTAAGGGAAGGTGCTAGATCCAAAGATCCAATGGAACAAAGAGAGACAAGGGCGATGAACTTAAAAACTAGTAACAAGTGAACCATGGAAAAAGAAATTAAAGCAATATCACTAAATGTAAATGGACTAAATGCGGCGATAAAAAGAAACAGAACTTTAACCAAATTAAATAGTTTGAAGATGGACATTATATGTTTACAAGAAGTACATATTAGAAAACAACATGTAAAATTATTACAATATCCAAAGTTAGGAGTTTTATTTACATCATTGATACAACAAAGTAAAAGAGGAGCAGTATTGTATATTAAAGAAGAATTAGAACCTAAATTATGCTTTGAAGATGAAGAAGGCAGGAGTTTGATGGTGGAAATAAAAATGAAATTAAAATAAATACTTTTGTTAGCAGTATATGCACCAAATGAAAAGCAAGAAGAATTTTACCGGAAACTACACAAAAAAATCTTAGAACTGGATTATGAATATGTATGCATAATGGGTGATTCCAATGCTATAACAGATGTGGATTTGGATTACAAAACAACGAAGATAAATAAAAAGTCTAGAACACTGCCGAAATCTTTTTTCACAATGATAGAAGAATTGAGCATTCAAGATGTTTGGAGACAAAAACATTTGAAAGAAAAGCAATATATATTTTACTCAAATAGACACCTATCATGGTTGAGGATAGCTATGATATGGATGTCAGCAGAACTTATGGATAATATACAAGAAGTAAATATTGGCTCAAATATTTGGGCAGACCATAACCCAATGATAATAACATGGAAAGGTCAAAAGAAAAGGATAAGCTGGACTTTAAATGCAACAATACTAAAGGAAAAGGACTTTCAAGAGTTTATGGAAAAAGAATTAGAATTTTTCCTTAAAATAAATAAAAAAGAGGACATATCACTTCAGACTGTATGGGATACCATGAAAGCTTATATTAGAGGTCTGGCAATAACGTATTTGGGGGAAAAGAATAAAAAGAAAAGACAAAAACAGATAAGATTGGAAGAGGAGTATAAGAACTTAGAGAAAGAATTTCAAAAAGATATGCAAAATTAAAAAATCAAGATGGAATTGAAAAAACATGAAATAAACTTAAATGAACAGGAACAATTAGTAAATAAATTAAGAACAACTAAACAGATTTTTTTTCAAAAATGCAAATAAACCAGGAAGGTGGTTAGCATATAAATTGAAAAAAAAAAAGAAGGAGAAGAAGATAATAAAATATTTACAAGATGAAGAGGGGAAACTATAATATAGAAATGAGGAAAAGAAGATGATAATTCAAAAATAATATAAAAAACTTTATTCTCAAGAGAAAATTCCAAAGGAAGAGATATCAAAATACTTGGAAAACTCAGATCTACCTAAAATAATAGAACAATACAAGGGAATGTTAGAAGAAAGAATAACAATGATGGAATTAATCAAAATACTTGGAAAACTCAGATCTACCTAAAATAATAGAACAATACAAGGGAATGTTAGAAGAAAGAATAACAATGATGGAATTAACAGAAGCGATAAAAAGACAAAAAAATGGGAAAGCACCAGGACTGGATGGTCTACCAGCAGAATTATACAAAACGTTACAAGAAGTGATGAGTTACGTAATGCTGGAACTATTTAATGAACTTTTAATGAAGGCAAGTATGCCAGACCCATGGAGGGAGGCCTATCTAACACTTATACCTAAAGAAGATACAGATTTACAATTAATAAAAAACTATAGACCTATTTCACTTTAAATGTGGATTACAAGATTTTTGCTTCAATAATGGCAAACAGATTAAAAAGACCACTAAGTGAACTTATTCATACGAATCAAAATGGATTTTTACCGAAAAGGCAAATCAGAGACAATATGAGGGTAATTTTAAATACTTTGGAATACTGTGAGACACATTCAGAAAAACAAATGGCGATGATGTTTTTGGATGCCCAAAAAGCTTTTGATAATGTGAACTGGCAATTTATGATAAACAATTGCAAAGAATGAACTTTGGGGAGAGATTTATAGACACAATAAAAATGATTTATGATAATCAATCTGCTAAGATAATGATGAATGGAGAAATGACAGAAAATGTTGGCATTATGAAGGGTACTAGACAAGGATGTCCCTTATCACCATTACTGTTTATCTTGACTTTAGAAGTACTAAATAGAAATATTAGGTGAGATAAAGGGGATGAAAATTAAAAAAGAGGAATATAAATTGCAAGCTTTTGCGGATGATTTAGTATTTATTTTAGAGGAACCACAAGTTACAGGCTCAAAATTATTAGAGCAAATAAAGAATTATGGAAAGGTGTCTGGATTAAAAATAAATAAAGAAAAAGCAAAAATTTTGGTGAAAAACATTACAGAAAAACAAAAAAGAGAGATAGAAGAGGAAATCAGACATACAAGTGGTGAGAAAAGTTAAATACCTAGGAGTATACTTGACTTCAAGATGTGCAACGATAAAATAACACAATTCTTATAGACTAAAATAACAAATTGAGAGAGATTTGGAGAAATGGAAGAATCTTCAACTGTCACTTATGGGAAGGATAGCAATAATAAAGATGAATATATTACCAAGATTATTATTTCTATTTCAGACAATACCGATAAAAATTGAAGACTTATTTTCAATACTTAAATAAGACAACAAGGAAATTTATATGGTAAGGCAAAAAAGCAAGGATAAGCTTAAAAATGCTTCAGGATATGAAACCACGAGGAGGATTTGGACTCCCGAATTGGAAACTATATTATCAAGCAGCAGCATTGACATGACTAAAAGAATTGGTCGAACTAAGAAATACAAGACTATTAACACTGGAAGGCCATGATTTACAATTGGGCTGGCATGCATTCTTATGGTATGGTAGAAATAAGATACATACGTACTTTCATAGACATTATATAAGAAATGCATTGTTATTGGTATGGGAAAAAGTTAGAGATAAATATTATGTGAAAATACCAATATGGTTATCAACAATGGAAGCTTTAATACACCCAAATGTTTTTAATTTTGGAAATATTGTTAGATATAAGGATTTATTAATAGATAAGGTGGAATTGAAAGGGAAACGAGAATTGGAAGAACAGGGGATTGAAATGGATTGGTATATGTATATGCAAATACAAACAAGATATGAAAAAGATGCTAAATTACATGGTTTTACTTAGAAAAGACTGAGCTGGATAAGATATTCACAGGAACGGAGGATAAATTAATTTTAAAATGTTATAATTTTTTACTGAGCATTGAATTAGAGGAAGAACAAGTGAAGGAAACAAAGATAGCCTGGGCAAAAAAATTCGGATATTCAATTGACTTAGATAAATGGCAACAGTTTAGGGAAAGGAATTATAAACTAACAATGTCCACTGCATATAAGGAAAATCAATATAAAATGTTTTACAGATGGCATATGCTTCCTGAGAAATTGGCAAAAATGTTTAAAGATAAATCAGCTAAATGTTGGAAATGTCACCAGTTACCAGGTTCATATTATCATATGTGGTGGACATGCCCTGAAGCAAAGAACCATTGGAATAAAATTAAGTTATGGTTGGAGGAAATGATACAATGTATGGATTTAAAACCAGAGCTGTTCCAACTGGGTATCTTACCAGAGAAAATTAGTAAAGATAATATATATTTGATTATACATGTAATAACAGCTGCAAGGATTGTTTATGCATAAAATTGGAAAGCAGAGAATATACCATCGGAGGGAGAAGTAATTTTAAAAAAATTAGATTGTGCAGAAATGAACAAATTAACTATGATGATAAAAGAAAGAGAAGACTCAGAATATTTTAAGATATGGAATCAATTTTATTATTGGTTAGAAAAGATATATAAATAAGCTTTAATAGAGATAGCTCAAAAATGTTACAATTAGAACATTATATTAGTGGAAAATTTTTGTAATGGACTTGGCGAGAACGAAGATAGAAGAGATAATAGAAAAGAAAAAGTTTTTGGAGATAACACTAAGATGTCACATGGAAGAAATGAATGATGTACTAAATGTTTGTTTGTCTTTAAAAAAAATAAAAAACTTTTTATAAAAAAAAAGATCCTGGAAATAGCTCCTTATCTGTTTCTCAAGATGACCATTACAATAAACATCTTCACACCTGTGGATTGGCTGAATCCACGTTCGGACTGGAGGGAGGGATTCTAGAGCCCCATTTCTACCTGTATAGTTTGGGAGGGAATTTAGACTCTGCTTCACCTGACCTGCTATCACTTCTCAATAAAAGGTTCCTTTTGAAATACCACATTTCAAGAGTCTATACTTTCATGGGAAAGGAGGAGAGGCAGGGCCTAACAGAAAGCAGACTCTGCAAAGTTAGGTCAACTTGGAAAAGCACATTTTTGCTCTACTGTGGGGATCTTGCAATGATATCTGAGCAAAGCAGCAAACAAGGAGAAATCAAATGCCATGCAGATATCTCCATTATTGCTCAACCCAAAGCATACTCCTGATACCCAGTCATGAAGATGGGGATACCTTAAGAGGACTCCAAGAAACTGCACTGGTCACTCGGAATTGGAAAAAAAAGAGACAGCTGGCACAGGAGAACCCGAGGAATCAGTCTAACCTGAGGCAGTCGAAAGCCCGGCTGGAAATTAGAGATGGAAGCCCTGTCCAATCAAGAGGAAACTTTCAAAGAAACCAGCAGGGAGGACCGGCTGAAGAGCCACATCAACTGGCTAGTAATAGAGGCACTAGAAAACATCAACCTGAGGGGGGAACCGGAACTGCCACCCAGAGGAGCCGAAGCTGCAAATGACACCCAGGTGATTACCCCAGACCCCACTGCAGAGGATCAAGCTGATGCTGCTGGAATAGCTGCTGCTGCAACAAATCCCCCCCCCCCACCAGTGATCCGAGATGCCACAAATATATTAGGTCAGCTCAGGGGCTCGCAGTTGGAGAGACAGGAACCACCCTTAGGAGTGAAGTTTATGGAAACCCACAGCAGCTGGAATTCTTCATGGTGCCTGTACTCACCTACATGCAAGAATATGGGCACACATTTCAAATCCAAGGCGGTCGAGTACGAGTCGTGATGCTTACATTAGAGGGAGCTGTGGCCAGATGGATGGTTACCCTGCACAACGCGGATGCCGCAGAGTTGAGAAACTTTGACAGATTCATGATGGCTCTGCATCACTGTTTCAAGGACCCCCTAGCGAAATGAAAAGCCCGAGACCAAATCAAAGTCATGAAGCAAGGGCGACAATCCGTAGCTGAATACACTGAGGAGTTCTGGGACCTGGCCTGCTGCATCGACTGCCTGGAAAACATCCCGGTGAGCTGCTTCAAAGATGGATTAAATGATGACCTCTACAGTGCCTGCATTGCTAGAGGAGCACCGGATTGTCTGCCTGAGTGGTACCTCACCATGGAGGAAGTTAAGATTGATATGGTTAGGAACCCGTACTGACCAAGCATAGGCTGGAAGAGATCTCCATCCCAGAGGAAAAGAGAGCAATTCAAATTGCCACCCCCCTTCGCTCAGAGGTCATCGGCCTGTTTTAAGTGTGGGAAGGAGGGGCACCAAGCTGTGGAGTGTCGCTCAAAGATGCCGGTGAGAAAATCAGACCTCCTGTTGGGGGGGAAACCCACAAAGTCAAGCCCCTGAGAGAAGGAAACTGCCCTGTGAAGCAAGGCAACCATCAAGTTTCAGAACCCCCACTCCTTGGGGACTAAAACTCCAAAAATCCAAACGGAGGAGCCAATTTTCACTGAAAGTGACCCAGAAGATGAGCCGCTGGTAAGTAATCCAATTGAACTGCTTACCCTCCCCCTAAGACTGTTTACACCCAGTTGAGACAGAGAAGTAAAACTCTGCTTTTCTAGACACGGGATGCACCTGGTGCCTAATAAGTTCCACCTTAGTAGGGAAACTGGGAATAAATCTAAGGAGACTGAGAAACCCAATCACATTTTGCCAATTAGACAGATCAATATCTGGGGGAGAACCTGCTATGTTTGCTACCGAGCCCCTACAAATAACTATGGATAATCACAAAGAGACCCTCACATTTGTGGTGGCACCCAGCATGGAATGGCAGTTAGTATTGGGGTTAGTATTGCTGAAAAAATGGAATCCCAAAATTAACTGGAAGCATGGGTCGTTCAGATTTCAGTTATGGGTAACTTTTGCTGACGAAAAAAGGGAGACCAGAAAAGGGGGGGGGGCTTGACTGCGAAGCGGCGATGCCTGGTTGGGGAATGCCAAATGGGGATATACCAAAGGAATACAGAGACCTAGCTGAAGTTTTCAATGAAAAGGCTTCTGACAAACTCCCACCACCAACACGCTACTGACTGTGCAATTGAAATCCTGCCAGGGGCAAAGCTTCCCAAACTAAAGATGTATTGCATGTCCCCTAGAGAACTGACAGAAGTAAGAGCTTTTGTTGACAAAAACCTGAAAAGAGGGTTCATTGAACCAGCACGCCCGAAAATCACAGCCTCAGTACTTTTCAGAGAAAAAAAAGACAGCTCTATGAGATTATGCGTAGACTATAGGAACTTAAATGCAGTAAGGGTACAAAACATGTACCCCCTCCCCCTTATGAATGACATGCTGGCACACCTCTCCCAAGGAAAAATATTTTCAAAGCTAGACCTGAGAGAGGCCTATTGTCGAATAAGAATAAGGGAGGGGGACGAATGGAAAATGGCATTTAACACACCACTGGGCTGCTACCAATTTAAGGTACTTTCTTTTGTATTACAAGGAGCCCCAGCCATATTCATGCAGCTAATAAATAAGTGCTCCATGAACATTTATATAAAGGGTTTCTGGTTTACCTGTATGACATTTTAATCTATATAGAGACAAAAGAAGAGCATGTAAAATTACTCAGGATGGTCCTAAATAAACTGTGCAGCAAAGCTCTATGCCAAGCTCTCTAAATGAGAATTCCACCAGGAAAAGATTGACTACCTGGGATATCGCATTTCACACCAAAGAATAGAAATGGATCCCCCAAAAGTCCAACCACTAATTGACTAGGAAACGCCCCACACATGCAAACAACTGCAAAGCCTCCTGGGATTTGCTAATGTTACCACCAATTTATTCCCACCTTTGCCCAAATAGCCCTTCCTATAACCAACCTCCTAAAAACAAAAAGGGAGGGGAAACCAAAGCCTAAACAGCCATTGAACTGGACAATGGAATGCCAAGTAGCATTTGAGAAACTCAAGCAGCTTTTTTCAGCTGAACCAGTTTTAAAACACCCAAATCCAGAGAAACCGTTTGTAATATAAGCAGATGCAAGTGAGGTGGCAATAGGGACAGTCCTATTGCAAACAAACAAGCAGGGATAGCTGCAACCCTGCACCTACATGTCCCAAAAGCTAACAGAAACTGAGCAAAGGTAGGCTATCTAGGAAAAGGAAGCTTATGCAGTTTGCTGGGCATTCCTCATGTGGAGACAATTCTTAGAGGGAAGTAAGATCCCTTTTGAACTCTGGACCGATCACAAAAATATGGAAACTCTAAAAACCCCAAGGAAACTCTCTCTAAAACAAGTCAGGTGGGCTCAATATTTCAAATGGTTTGACTTTACCCTTAAGTATCACCTTGGGGGGGGGAGGAACTTCTTAGTAGATGCCCTATCAAGGAAACCACAATACAACAGTGCAAAACCTGAAGTAATCAGACCAATCCTTCAAGATAATCAAATAGCAGCTAAAGTAATCACTAGATCACAAACCAAACAAGAAGGGACCACCAATAACACAACCACCCAAGCATTTAAGCAAGCCTTAAGCAACGACAAGTGGTTCCTAAACCACAAAAACCTCTGCCTCATTGAAGAGGACTTAGCATGGGTGGGAGGAAAGTTAAACATGCCAGCCAGCCAAAGATTGGACCTTATGAATTTTTTTTATTTTTTTTTATATTTATATGCCGCCCTTCTCCGGAGACTCAGGGCAGCTTACAATGCGTTAAGCAATAGCCTTCATACTTTTGTATATTTATACAAAGTCAGCTTATTGCCCCCACAAACCGGGTCCTCATTTTACCCACCTTAGAAAGGATGGAAGGCTGAGTCAACCTTAAGCCTGGTGAGATTAGAACTCACAGTAATTGCAGGCAGCTGGATATTAAATGCTGCCTTAATAGGAGGCATTAGCCTGCTACGCCACTCAGGCTCCTAATTCTGCCATGACTCTAAACTGGCTGGTCACTTTGGATTTGTCAAAACATTGCACCTCATCAAAAGGCAATTCTGGTGGCTGTCACTGAAAAAGGACATCAAAAACTATGGGGCTGGCTGTCCTATTTGTGCTAAAGCAAAAGACAGCAAGGGAAAATCCCAGGACTGTTACAAAGGGTAGCTGAACCTTCAGCACCCTGGAGAGAGATCACTATGGATTTTATAGTAAAATTGCCAGAAAGTGCAGGGAACGCTGTTATTTGGGTCATAACAGACCTATTTTCTAAACAAGCTCATTTTATTCCTTGTCAAAAAAAACCCAACAGCAAAGCCTTAGGAAAATTATTCCTGATACACATTTATCTTTTACATGGAGCTCCACATAGAATCATTTCTGATAGGGGGCTCCAATTCACATCAAAATTTTGGAGGGCATTCCTAACAGTACTTGGCACCATCCAAGGCTTAAGCTCCTCCCATCATCCAATGACCAATGGGGGCTGTGAAAAAACTAATGGGGTGTTAGAGCATTATTTAAGGTGTTTTATTAATTATCAACAGGATAACTGGACTGAACCTTTTGCAGAGATGACATTCAACAGATCTGTACACTCTAGCACAGGCTACACTCCTTTTAAAATAGCTATAGGCCAAGACTTCACCCCCATGCCAGAACTACCAACAGAAACACCCATCATCCCCTCCCTGAAGGAATGGATGGAAACCCTACAAAATACTTGGCCTGTAGTCAAATTAGCACTAAAGGACACTAGAGAAACATTTAAACACCAAGCAGACAAGAAGAGAACACAACCAAAACCTTTTCTCAGCCATTTGTATTCTGGCTAATCAAATGCGGAAACAAGTTTGCTTGCTGCAGGTTTTAATATGGCCACAATCTGGCATGACTGAGGTTCAAACAGATGCAAAGTCAGCACTGGGAGCTATCACCTACCAGCACTGTAAATAACATCCAAATTAGCATAGGCACACCCACAGCCCAGCCCACCCCCATAGCCAGCATTCAGCTGTGTTCCTCCCTCCTTCCTGGTCTCTTTGCTGTCCCAGCGTAGCCGCAGTCGTTAGGAGCCATGGCAGCTAGTAAAGGTGATTTACAGTCCTCCGCCCATCAGCTATGCCTCCGTCAGCATCGATCAGCTGATGGAAATGAGCACGCTGGCCAAAGGAGTGGGAAGCCATTGGGAGCGCATGGAACACCAGCCACTAAAGCCATGCTGCTCCCGCAGCTGTCCCGCTGTCCATGCAGCAGTTCCCCCATCCCCCCCCCCCTGTATGGCAAGCTGGGGTTTGACCCCTTTCCAAATAGGTGACAGAGTATACTTATCCACAAAATTCTTACAAACACTACAACCCTCAAAGAAATTAGGGCCAAAATTCATGGGACCATTTCCAATCACTAGAATCATCAACCCAGTGACAGCAGACTTAGCACTCCCCAAAACACTCAGACAAGTACACCCAGTCTTTCACATTAGCCTATTAAAGAGAAGTCACATCCTCACTTAGACCTCAAACCCCTGCACCACCCACACCCATAATAGTTGAGGAGGAGCCACATTCTGAAATCAAAGACAACCATGATTCTAGAATCCATGGAGGGAAAACCCAATACCTAGTAGCGTGGAAACACCTACCCCCTTCCCAAACTGAGTGGATGGACAAAAAACATATTATTGCTCCCACATTCTTAAAGAAATTCCACACCCAATACCCACACAAACCTTGCTAAAATACTATAATGGCTCTCTTTCTTTATCTCTTATAGGTAGATCTACTTTTTTTCTAAGGAGGGCGGCATGTCAGATCCCTAATGTGATACTGCCATTCAAATGGAGGGAGGGGAAAGCATGAGGATAAGCTGTATTTTTATAACCTTTTTCCTGGCGTCTAAGTGCCGTGCAGTATTCTCACCTTCTTTGGAATGTAATAAGGAGGGAGGACCATGTGGATTGTTTCAGTTTGCTGAAAGAGGAAGAAGATCATGGGAACGGCTCCTTATCTGTTTCTCAAGACAACTATTACAATAAACATCTTCACACCTGTGGATTGGCTGAATCCACAAAAAAAGCAAAAAAAAGCAAGGCACAGAACTCACAACCAAGGAACCTGTTGCTAAAATTCGATTCTGGGGACAGCTGATTGGGGGTATTCTGGGAGGCCGATCCACCTGCCAATCAGCTTTTTTCTTATTTTCCTTCCCAAAAACTAAGGTGCGTCTTACACTCCGGTGTGTCTTATACTCCGAAAATATGGTATATACTGTAAGTCTAAGTGCTATTGCTATTGCTATTAATAGTTTTCTTAGCACCTCCCGCATTAATTTCACATGGTCTTCTATTGTTCCAGAATAAATGAGGATATCTTTCAGGTACACCAGCACCCCCTTATACATGTGCTCATGCAGTACTTTGTTGATTAGTTGTATGAACACCACAAATGCTCCCTGCAGCCCAAAAGGCAGCACTCAAAACTGGAAGCACCCTAAGGGACAGTTGAAAGAGGTTTCCCACTCATTGCCTTCTTTTATACACACTCAGTAATATGCTTCTCTCAAGTCCAGCTTGGTGAATACCTTTCCTTTGGCCAGATATCCCAGCATGTCCTTCATAAAGGGGAACGGGTACGTGTTTCCCACACAGACATCATTGATCTCCTGAAAATCCATGCATAATTTCAAAGACCCATCTTTCTTCTCTTTGAAGAGCACTGGGGCTGCTATCCTAGATTTTGTCAGTTGGATGAAGCTCCAAGCTAGGTTTTTATCCATGTAATTCCTGAGTTCCTCCATCTCTCTTGGGGTTATTGAGTACACCTTTGGTTTGGGTAATTTTACCTCTGGCAGTATCTCTTTTTTTTTTATTGAAAAAGTTTTTCAAATACAAATTTTTCTCGCTTTCCCCCCATCCCCCAACATTATATATTACATTAATCAAGTAAACCTAAAAAATACAATTCCCTCCCTTTCCCACCCTAACCCTCCCCAACCACCCTTCCCCCCCCTCCCACGGACTTCCACTATTTAAAACTCTAGTTGTTCCAAACACAATATATATTATTCATCCCCTTCATATTCTATACCCTGCTTACTATTCTGTATTATCAAATTGATCTAGTCTTCCTCAGCTAAAAGCTATATAATATTTTCTAGTTTGATATTTATTTTGTACATAATCAATCCACTTTTTCCATTCCTGTCTATAACTCTCTTGCGAATGATCTTTTAAAAAAGCTGAAATCTTCGCCATTTCTGCAAATCCGGCCATTTTCTGAGTCCATTGTTCAATGGTAGGCAAAACATTTTCTTCCAATATTGGGCAACCAACAATCTAGCTGCTGTCACCATATACAAAATCAATTTTATTTCCCCCAATGTAAAATCCTTAACTATACCCAGTAAAAACAGTTGTGGAGAAAATTGTAGTTTTTTCTTCAAAACATTTTGCATAACCCACCAAATTTTTATCCCAAAAGCCTTCACTTTCTTACAAGTCCACCATATATGATAATATGTAGCATCTAAGCAGTCACATCTCCAACATTTTGGTTGAACATTGGGGTACATACAAGACAGTTTCTTGAGATCTAAATGCTACCTATAAAACATTTTATAGAAATTCTCCTGTAAATTCTGTGACTGAGTAAATTTAACATTCTGAACCCATATTTTTTCCCAAGTATCCATCATAACTGGTTCACCAAAATTCTGTGCCCATTTAATCATACAATCTTTAACCAATTCGGATTCTGAGTCCCTTTCTAACAAAAGATTATAAACTCTCTTAATATGCATTGGACCTTTCTCCTTTATCTGTCTAACCAATTCTTCTTCATACTCCATTAAACCAGTTTTTTGATCTTCTTTCCATCTCATTTGTAATTGATTATACTGCAACCAAGTTAAAGTAATCCCATCAGCCAACAGCATTTCCAATGACTTCAAATGCCATCTGCCCCCTTCAGTAAAAAGTATATCTTTATATAACCGCCCCCCCGAGTGTCTTAATATTTGTATTCCACATAGTATCGGCAAGATCCAGCCAGAGCGGAATTTTATAATCCCAATTATGTTGATGTTTCTTCCAAACTCTCATCAAAGCACTTCTAAGTATATGACTATTAAATACTTTATCCACTTTGTGCTCATAGAATAAATATGCATGCTAGCCTAAATCCAGATCATGGCTTTCAATATTCAATATTTCAGTTTTTGTTTTCCCAAACCAATCACTTGTTTGTATCAATGCTGCTGCTTCATAGTACAGTCGAAGGTTTGGAAGTTTGAGGCCGCCCCTCTCACGAGTATCTTGCATAATTTTCAATTTAACTCTCGGTTTTTTCTCATTCCAAACAAACTTATTCAGTCCTTTTTGCCATTCTATCAGTTGATTATCAAATTTAAGCACTGGTATCATTTGGAACAAAAAGATGAATCTAGGTAAAATGTTCATTTTGACTGCTGATATTCTCCCAAGTAAAGATAGCTGCAGTTTTTTCCAAGTTTGCATATCTTTTTGTATCTTTTGCCACAAAACCTCATAGTTATTTTGAAACAATTTTATATTTGAACCTGCAACTTGTATCCCTAAATATTTAACCTTTGACACTATTTCAAAACCTGCCATTTTTTGAAGTTCAATTTTTTGTTTTTCTGTCAAATTTTTAACAATCATTTTAGTTTTCTTCTGATTCAACCTAAATCCTGATACCATACCATATTCTTCTATAATGTCTTTCATCTGGATTATTGACCTCTGGCAGTATCTCAATGGCACAGTCAGTGGGGTGATGAAGAGGGAATATGTCTGATTCCTGATCGCTGAATGCTTCCACTAGGTCCTGATATTCCTTTGGGATGACCGCCACCCCTTGGCCAGCCTCAGTAAATGAATTAACGGGCTCTATCTTTCCCCTCCCAACCAGCAGGGTTTTGCTACCTTTGTGCTTTACCCCTATGCATTGCAGTCCACCTGCTGTACTCCTCCAACACCAGTTGCTGCTTTCCAGTCAGTTGCTGGGTTCCACTTCTTCAATCATGCCAACCACAATATCATAGTCTCTACCATTTTCTGGGCCACTAAGTACCATATAGTTTCCTTGTGGCTTCCTCATCTCAGGGTTACTGGTTCAGTTAGACATGTGGCTGGCAGCCTCCCAATAAGGGAGCCATCAACTTGCTCAAATTTCATAGTTTGCCTCAATTTTTTAAGTCTCAGTCCGATCTTTTCCACAATTCATAGGCTAGCCAAGCAACGAGTGCAACCTAAGTCTACAAGGGCTGTAAAAACCCCACTCGCCCCTGAGTGAGGCACCTGGGCAAAGGGGCAATGGTTTCACTTACTATCAGATCATCCTCCCCTTTGCTCTTGCTCTTGTAGAAGATCAGGTTGGGGTTGCTGGGGGTCAGAGTTCCCTCCCCCTCACTAGAGGGGGAAGAGACCTCCATAACCTGCTGCACCTCCCATGTCTTCTCTTTTCCCTTGTTGCCTTCAGCTGGCCTGGGTCCCTTCCTGCTGACATGGTTTGCAGGGCCAGGCATTTGGTGGCTTGATGGCCCTCTTTTCCACATCAGAATCAGGCTCCAGGCAGGTGTCGCAGGTTCTCCCTAGGGGTGGCAGGAGGGGCTGTTGATTCCTTATGCATTGGCGGGTGTCTCTCCTGGCCTCATCGGGGATGACCCTCATGCTGCATGCTGCCAATACTCCAACAGGTCTGGCTCCACTGTGGTTGCAGCTGGTACCATGCCCTGAAGTTGTCTGGAATTCCTCAGGGCAAGCAGTTTTGGTATAGCACAGCTCCTTATTTAGCCCATCTCAGAAGTGGAATACCAGTAAGTGTTCCGGACATCATCTCAGCTTCCCAGCCAGGCTGCAGAACTCCTGAATGTATTCGGTTACCTACCGGCTTCTCTGCCTTATGGCATGGATCCTGGATTCCACTCAGCAGGTCCAGGCAATGTCTCCAAACCTGGCTCGAAGTTCATCCAGGATGGCATCCACATTCCCCAACTCTGGCACTCCTTCATCATGGAGGTACATCACCCATCCTGCTGCCTTGTCCTCTAGATTCAAAACTTCATTTGGGTACATTGCTCTGTTCTGCTCCAGATAATTCCAAGTCTGGTTCAGGAAGTAGTCTGGCCTCCCATCAAACATGGCTTTTAGAGATGGGGGCTCTTGATCATCCTGAAGTAGCACGTAGCCCTTCAGGGGGCTGCTTGAGGGTGGGCTCCTGCCATTGCAGGGATTCCCTGGGCTTGTCCTGCAACTGTAGGAGGGATGGCAGCTCCTATTGGGGGAGCCCAAACTCCTTGGACAATGCTTTCCATTCTCACTCTTTGGGGTAGAGAAAGGGACAGGGCTGCTGACACTTGGCCCATCCCAAGACCCACTCCCAGGACTGATGGGTTCATTGACACTGCTCCCTGCATCTCCATTCTGATGAATCTTTCATGCAGTTGCTCCACAGATGGGCTGTGGCACACTGTCAGGAATTTCCACTCCTCTGGCTGCAGCCCTTCAGGCCTTCCATTTGTTCCCTTGAGTCATGGCAACTCCAGGTGGGACCAAGTGGAACTTCAACTTGATTGCCTTCCCCATTGCAAGGGGAATTCCCCATTCCCCACTCGGCCATTGCACCTTTGGGTCAGGGCAAATGGATCTGGCCACAATCTCCTCCTCACACACTGGGGGCTGCTCCATCTTTTCCACTCTCACTTTGGATCGGGTTACCACTGCTGCACCCCGGCACCCACTTGAGCATCTGCTGGTGCCTCCCAAGGAGGGAACGCTGATGCTTCATGTGGCATCAGCTTTTTGCTCTGTTCCAGATGTTATTAGGTTACAGCTCATTTGGAGTTATCCAAGTAGGCTACATTGAGTTAGGAGAACTGGCTTAATGTCAACAGTCCAATTAGCAAACCTAAAACAAGGAAACACTCTCTGGAGAATTGAATTCCCAAAAGTAAAATTTTATTGGATACACCATTTTGGTATTGAAGAAACAAAACCAGTTCTGTGTTGAATTTATATTTATCAACAAAGAAATAAATTCAACACAAAAATAGTTTGTCATGAAAGTGACTGTCTGCAAAGGCTCCTGGATTGGGGCTGAAAGGTGAGAGCAGAAGCAGTATGCTCTGTACCATATTTGGTTTTGCTTCTACAGTTCTGAAATTGTGTATCCAATAAAGTTATACTTTTGGGAATTCAAAGATCCCTAGAGTGTCTACTTCTTTTGGGTCTGCTAGTTGGACCGTTGACATTAAGATCCAATGAAGAGCTTTTCCACCCTCACTGGTGAGCAGTACTGGTAGTCTAGCTACTGTGTTTCTCCGAAAATATGACTTACGCCAAAAATAAGTCCTAGCCTGATTTTTGGGGTGGGCCTAATATAAGCCCTACCCCAAAAATAAGCCCTAGTGAAGGGGGTGGGCATGGCCAGCACAGGAGGCAGTCCTTCCCGAGTCACCTCATGGCTGCTCGGCCCCTTAACTGTGGCCCGTGGATCAGCTGAGCCAGCAAGGGCTGGGAGTTCTGTCTCTCCAGATGCTTAGAGATGTTTCTGGCACACTCTTGCTAGCCCCAGCCCTGCCCATGGCACCAGGCAACCTTGCAGCCAAGGGCCCCTCTCTTCCGCAGTTCGCCTTGTGGCTCTGGAGTAGGCGACGACTACTGTTTGCATTCCACCAGGCCTGGAGCTCAGGTGTTGGTCAGGCTGCTGCTATGATGAGGCAAAAAGCCATGCTATCTGTCGGAATTGGCTCCCCCACACCTCTACCCAGCTGCTGCTGCTGCTGCTGCTGGAGAAAAGGATGATTGGCAGGCAATTCTGGAAGATTGTGGGAAGCACATGCTTACGGTAGAAGCAAAGCACAGCCTGTCCCTTTCAAGCAATCAAATGTCTGTCTCTCTGTGTTTGTGTGTGTGTGTGTGTGTGTGTGTGTGTGTGTGTGAGAGAGAGAGAGAGAGAGAGAGAGAGAGAGATAGCAGAGGGGAATAACAAGAATTGCAGGCAACGCTGTTTGAAAGGGTTTTCTCTCCATCGTTTCCCTCTCCACCCCCCCCCTCTCTCACATACACACACACAGACACAGACACACAGACATTTGATGAGAAATGGCAGAGGGCAACTGGGTAAAGGGACAGAGCTTCCCCCACCCAGAAGCAGCGTGCAGCCTCTCACAGTAATGGGAATTGCAGGCAATTCTGAAAGATTGTGGAAAGATTATGGGAAACAAGAAATTCCTGAGCTCAATTTTGGTTAATCTTTAGAAAGTACCAAACAAGAATATAACTGTAGAGAGAGAGAAAGCTAATAATTCTTGTACTGTCACCAGACAATATATTTCCCCCTCATTGTTTCACAGCTTCACAGCAAGCACTAAATGAAATGCCAGAATTTATTTATTTATTTACTAGGCTTATGATTTCATTAATGTTTTTTTTAAAGTTTTTTATTTTGAAAACATTAATTTTTTTATTTATTTATATTTATATGCCACCCTTCTCCGGAGACTCAGGGCGGCTTACAATGCGTTAAGCAATAGCCTTCATACTTTTGTATATTTATACAAAGTCAGCTTATTGCCCCCACAAACCGGGTCCTCATTTTACCCACCTTAGAAAGGATGGAAGGCTGAGTCAACCTTGTGCCTGGTGAGATTAGAACTCGCAGTAATTGCAGGCAGCTGGATGTTAAATGCTGCCTTAATAGGAGGCATTAGTCTGCAACGCCACTCAGGCTTCTTTTAAAACAAGACACAAACACACAACATTTATATACATATCACTTTTCCCTACAGCTACTTCGAAGTGATCCTTTCTTACTATTTACACCTATTCACACATATTTTAACTTTATCTTATTCAACAATTTATTTTCCATCATTCTTTCTTTCGTCTAGATTGTACTTTGATCTTCAACATTTTTCTCTCTCCTCTCTCCTTTATTCCTCTTTCTCATTTTTCCTATTCTCCAACCATTCATACCACCTACACCACACTTTGTAATATACTGTATCTTCTTTCTCCTTGATTTCTTTTGTTAATTTGTCCATCTCTGCGCACTCTAAGATTTTCCTAATTAAATCTTCTTCTGATGGTAAGTTTTCCGTCTTCCAATTTTGTGCATAAACTATGCGGGCTTCTGTCAGTATATGTAATATTAAATAATATATTTCCTTAGTATAGTTTTCTATGGAAATCCCTAGTAGAAACTGCTCAGGTTCTCCCTTTATTGAATTCTGAATTATTTCCTTTATCCACTTTTTAACTTTCACCCAGAATTTCTTCGCCACTGGGCAGGTCCACCAGAGATGATAATAAGTTCCATAGTTATTCTTACATTTCCAACATTTCGGTGAATTACTAGGGAACATTTTTGCTATTCTAGCTGGTGGAAAGTGCCATCTATGAAACATTTTCATCTGGTTTTCCTTGTATGCCGTTGATATTGTCAATTTCATATTTGTTCTCCACATCTTTTCCCACTTCTCTAATTCTATTACATGATTGAAATTCCTTGCCCATTTAATCATAGTATCTTTCACTATTTCCTCTTCCATTTTATACTGTAATAAAAATTTATAAATTGTACTAATTAATTTTTGTTCCCTCCCATATATAATTTTATCCAGTTCATTTTGCTCCAATTGTACCTGATCTATTTTTGTATCTTTTAAGTATTTTGATCTTATTTGTAAGTACGTCCACCATTCAACTTCCCTATTCAAATCCTGTTCCAATTCTTGTTTTGTTTTTCATTTTCCCGAATCGTTTAATATATCCTTGTATCTAATTATTTCAGCCCAGTTTACTAAATTTGGTCCAGTTTAGTAAACATTGCGTTAATGTTTCATTGGGAGAGATCCAAAACGGTATTCTTATATAGTGTTGCTTTTTGATTTTATGCCAAATTAATAATAGTGAATTTCTAATTATATGCCTTCTAAAATATCCATGGGTTTTATACTTTTCACTCCATAGAAATGCATGCTATCCTGTCTGTAAATCGTGTCCTTCTATTGTTAAAATTCTTTTATTTCCCATCTCCACCCATTCCTTTAACCATGTTAGGCATGCTGCTTGGTAATAAGTCTCCCAATTCGGAAATGCTACTCCTCCTCTGTCCCTGGTATCTTGTAGTGTTTTTAACCTAATTTTAGGTTTTCTCCCTTGCCATATAAATTTTGAGGTCAATCTGTTTAATAAATCAAAAATTTTTTTTTCTAATTTTATCAGTATAACCTGGAAGAGGAATAAAATTTTTGGCAGGATATTCATTTTTATTGCCGCCACTCTTCCCATCCATGAAATTTGAAGATTTTTCCAATTTTCCAAATCTTTCTCAATTTGCAGTATTAATTTGTCATAATTTTCCTTTTTGATTGAGGAACCTCTTGCTGTTAGCCAAATCCCTAAATTTTTTATTTTTTTTGTTATCTGAATATTCATACTATTTTCTAATTCTATCTTGTTTCTTTGTAAGATTTTTGGCTAACATTTTGGATTTTGTTCTATTAATTTTTAAACCTGCCACTACACCAAATTCTTCTACTTTTTCAATCAATTTAGGGCCTGATTTTAGGGGTTCCTCAATTATAAAGACCATATCATCTGCAAAAGCTTGCAATTTGTACTCCTCATTTTTATTGTCAATCCTTTTATCTCTCGATCTTCCCTAATATTTTTAAAGAATGGTTCCAATGATAATATAAAGAGAAATAGGGAAAGTGGGCATCCTTGTGTCACTCCTTTTGTTATCTCAAATCCGTCTGTCACATCTTGATTCATAATTACTCTTGCAGTTTGTTTTGAATATATTTTTTCAGTCATTTTTTCAAATTTTGAGCCAAATTCCATTTTTTTTATTTGTTGTATCATAAATCTCCAATTCAAATTATCAAAAGCTTTTTGGGCATCAACGAAAACCAGTGAAACTTGTTTCTCTGGTGTGCTTCATAAAATTCTAATATATCAATTATAGTGTGTGTGTTATTTCTAATTTGTTGTCCTGGCAAGAAACCATTTTGATCCGAATGAATAAGTTTATTTAGAATCATTTTTAACCTTTCAGCAATTATTTACATATAAGTTTTATAATCAGAATTCAATAAAGAGATAGGCCTGTAATTTTGTACTAATTGCTGGTCTGAATCCTCCTTATATGTCATTAGTGCTTCTGTCCATGTTTTGGATATATTTGTCTCCTGTAGTGCTTCACTGAATAGTTCTAACATAAAACCTCCTATCTGCTTTTGTATGCACCCGTATAGCTCAATGGGTATTCCATCTGGCCCTGGTGTCTTATTATTTTTTTGCTTTTTTATTGCAATTCCGAATTCTGTTTCAGAGATTGGTCTATTCAATACTTTTTTCTGTTCCTCCATAAGTTTACATACATTTGTTTTCTCTAGATATTCTTTAATTTCTGCTTCTATCGTGTCTTTCTGCATATATAATTTGGAAAAGAAAGTATGTATTATTCATTTCTTGTCTTCTCTTTTATATCGGATTTTCCCCTCCTCATCTTTCAAATGTTGTATCATTCTTTTATCATTTTCCTTTTTTAATTTATAAGCTAACCACCTGCTCACCTTGTTTGCATGCTCAAAATAATTTTGTTTTGCCCTCTTTATTTTAAATGCCACTTCTTCTTGGGTTATCAAATTTAGTTTGTGTTTAATTATTCTCCTTTCCTCTTTTACTCTTTTATTTTGGGGGTCTTTCTGAAGGTCTTCTAATTTTTTAAACTCTTCCTGTAGTTTATTTTGCTCGGACCTTATCTCTTTTCTTTCTTTCTTTCTTTCTTTTTTTTTTTTTTTTGCAGTATATGCAATCATCACTCCTCTAATATAGGCTTTTAGCGTGTCCCAAAGGTTTTGAGCCGATGTATCTTCCTTTTTGTTTACTTCTAAGAAAATCTCTCTCTCTTTCTCCAGGAATTGCTTATATTTTTTCTCCTTACATATGTATTGATTTAACGTCCACCTTCTGTACCTTTTTTGTCCTTTCCAGTGTATAATTATCTGATTATGGTCCGCCCACTCATTTAGTCCTATTTCTATTTTTTCTAATTCTAATTGCAATTGTGTTGTCATCCAGGCCATATCGATCGTGGACCAAGATTGATGCGGATGAGAATAGTATGTATATTGCTTTTCTTCTTTGTAAATTTCTCTCCAGGTGTCTCTTAGGCCTAATTCTGATACCATATTAAAAAATTCTTTAGGTAGTATTTCCTTCTTTTTTAAATTTTTCTTATTTCTATAATAGTCTCTTTTACTATCAGCTATGGCATTATAATCTCCTATTATACATACATTTTCTATTTCTTGTTCTATTATTTTATTGTGCAATTATTTGAAATATTCTTGTTGACTTTTGTTTGGGGCATATACTACTACTAATAGAATTTGTTTATATTCCGTATCTAATTTTATCATCAAAATTCTGCTCTCATCATCTGCATACACTGATTCTGAATTTATTCTTTCCTTTACGTACACTGCAATTCCTCTTTTTTTCTGTTGTGATAGTGACACATGTAGTCTTCCTAATTTCTTGTTTTCTAATAATATTTGGAATCCTTTTTTTATATGAACCTGTTGTAAACAAATCACATCTGTATCTAATTTCTTCAGTTTTGTAAATATTTGTACTCTCTTTTTCTGTGCATTTAAACCATTAATATTCACAGAAAATAAAGATATTGTTTCTTCCATCTCCTACTGTATTTGTTTCTTGATATTTCTTGTCTCCCTTTTAACTCTTCCCCTTGCTCCTTCCCTTTCTTCTCGTTCCTTTTTTTGATTTAGCTCCTTAGCTCTTTCTCTCTTTCTATCTCCTCTTGTTGATCCTCCTCTTGACTTTTACTTTCTGATTCATCTTTACTTTCTTGTTCTTTTTCCAAGTAATTTTTATAGAACTCTTGTGCTTTTTCTATCAAATCAACTTTGAATTTCTTATCCTGCCATGTGATGAAGATACCTTAGGGGATAATCCATCTAAACATTATTCTATATTTTATAAGGTGTGATGTCAAGAAATGATACTGTTGCCTTTGGTCTCAAATTCTGCGTGGAATTTGTTTTAGAATTATGCTTTCTTTCCCTTTATATATTACAGTCTCTTCTCTTGATTTTTTATAGATTTCATCTCTTGTTTTTTTAATGAATCTGATATGTACTTCCCATGCTAAACGGTGTCTTCTTATATAATTATTATGTACTCGGTAGATTTCATCCATGGTATCTTTTATTTCCAACTTATCTCTCTGTATTAATTCTGCTATTATTTCACTCATTTTATCTATTTATTATTGTTTTGGAAATGGAGAAAGCCTCATTTTTTTGCGTTTCCAGAATGTCATGGAGGAGAAAGATGATTTCATTAATGTTATATGAGATTTTATGGTGACCACAGTTAATATTTTATGTGGGTTTGTTTGCTATATTTTGTCTGGAGAAGAATCAATGCTTGTGATTATTTTCTTTCTTTCTTTCTTTCTTTCTTTCTTTCTTTCTTTCTTTCTTTCTTTC
>WNWU01000048.1:8609184-8669432 GCA_012654045.1 Ptyas mucosa
TTCTTTCTTTCTTTCTTTCTTTCTTTCTTTCTTTCTTTCTTTCTTTCCTTCCTTCCTTCCTTCCTTCCTTCCTTCCTTCCTTCCTTCCTTCCTTCTTTCCTTCCTTCCTTCCTTCCTTCTCTCTCTCTCTCTCTCTCTCCTCTTTGGGTTTTCTTCTGATTTATTTGTTTTTAAGATTTAGTATTATAGAATTGCTCAGAGTCTTGGGGGCTGCTGATGTAAAACCTATGTCATAAACAAACAAACAAAACCCCAAACTCTTAAATTTGTATCTTGCCTTTTTTCCTCATATAACAGAAGATTGTCCTGCAGAAGATTGTCCCGCAGAACAATCTACGTGTGGAATTCAAAATCTGTTACAAAAGATTTGAAATACAGGTAATCCTTGAGTTACAACCATTCATTTAGCAACTGTTTAAAGTTACAATGGTACTGAAAAAAGTGCCTCATAACCAGTCCTTGCACTTATGACCGTAGCAGCATCCTCATATGGTCATGTGATCAAAATTTGGGCACTTGGCAACTAGCATATATTTATGAGAGTTGCAGTGTCCCGGAGTCATGTGATCATCATTTGTGACATTCCCAGTTGGCTTCTGACAAGCAAAGTCAATGGCAGATTCACAGATTCACAACTTCATGATTCACTTATCAGCTGCAGTGATTCACTTAATAACCATGGCAAAAAAGGTTGTAAAATTTGGGCATGACTCATTTAACAAAATTCTGGACCCAATTGTGGTTGTAAGTCGAGGACTATCTGTAAACAGTTCCTAACTGTTTCATCCCAACAAAATATATTATGATTCTGGTCTTTCTGCTCCATCTTCTCCCTAGGGGTAGAAGTTATTCCCAGCACCCCCCTTTCTATTATCTGTGAGGGAAGCATATGGATTACCCTAATGGACAAGTGTGCACTTTGAAGGTTCAAAAATGTTGTCTGAC
The DNA here is from genome assembly GCA_012654045.1 of Ptyas mucosa. Classification (NCBI taxonomy): domain Eukaryota; kingdom Metazoa; phylum Chordata; class Lepidosauria; order Squamata; family Colubridae; genus Ptyas; species Ptyas mucosa. Next base: position 8,610,130 of record WNWU01000048.1, read on the forward strand.
TTGCAATACTTCTGCAAAGTTTCATCTACCCAAGATGATGCATTAATTTTGAAGTGATGAAGATATTGCTATCTGACAAAGCAGAACATGCTACAGCAAAGCAATAATCAAACATCTGACACAGTCCAAAACTTTCTTGAAGCAGACAATGGCTTCTCTGGTGCTTTTCAGCAGTCAATTTGATGGAAAGAAGCAGTAGCCAGAATGTTCATTAGAAGTACATATTTTCTTTCCGGTTCATTTAACAAATGCTAACCACATCTCAAATTTATCAGTCACCTCGACTTCCGGTGTTGCTGCGATCTATCGCTGACGGTCTTTTGAAGACCACGAGCCCAATCGCCTGTCAAAGAGCCATTTCAGGCACCAGAAATGGCTTGAAAAACTCCAAGACGTGAGGATTTTGTGAGGAGAGCTGGTGGCTGCAGGTAGAGTCCCCTGTGAGACCCCCAGAAAGTTTTTTTTGCTTCTGGGGTGTTAACAGGGTGGGACTCCCTATTCAAGCCGCTGAAGCTCCGGACGACTGGGAAACTCTGCTAAATTGCAGAGCAAGATAGCACAGCAGCATCATCAGCACCAAACAACAATAAAGAAGAATTGGGACTTCCTGCTAAATAGCAAGTATTAAAAGTTTTGTGAAATATCTGAAAGAATTATAGCTTCAAAGTTAAAGTAACTCGGTATTAAGAAGGAAAAAAAATGGCATTTGCTTTCAGTGAAGAGCAGCTGAAAGCGAAAGTAATTTGACTTGTGTATTTGGCTACATTTTAAAGTAACAAATCCGGCTGGAAGAGGGAGAAAAATAACTTAAAAAATAGAAACAGTAACAGATTGATATAGACCTGATTGAATCTGGAGAAACTTTTGGGAAGAGTTGCTAGAATTTGTACTGGAAAAGGAAGATCTTTAAGAGGCAAAATGTTAACAAAGCAAACAGGGGGGGATTCCCCCACTTACAAGCAGAAGCAGCCTCAAACAGCGCAGCTGCAAGCTCAGACAAAGGAAGAGACTTCTCAGGATATTATTATTAAAGAAATTAAGAGATCAGAACAGGAGCTCAAAGGAATTATTAAAGAAAAATTTGATGCAGTCAACAAAGATATTCAAACAGTAGTTAAAGGCCTGTCTGAGGTAGTGTTGCAGATTGATAAAAAAGTGGATAATCTTGCCTCAGACGTGGAGACTAAATTCAAAGAATCTGACTTAAGAATTACAGAGGTTGAAGAAATAACACAAAATTGAAAATGATATTACTATGATGCAATTTCGGTCAATGAAATTTGCTATTAGACTCAGAGGTATAAAAGAGAACAGCAGGGAAGATCTTAAAAAAATTTGTGCTGATGCTTTAGCAGTTTTACTGAAGGTTGAACCTGGCGAAGTTTTATGCAAGATTGATAAGGCTTACAGAGTTAATTCTCGTGTGGCTGTACAAAGGCAATTGCCCAGAGATGTGGTGATATATTTTACAGATAGGAGAATAAGAAATGATATTTTGCAAAATTCATTTGTCACTGCTGTTCTAGTCGATGGAGTTGAGATTGGAGTTTTTAAAGAATTACCACCTAAAATGCTAAGGGATAGAAAGGATTTTGGATTTTTGGTGGCAGAACTGAAAAAATAGCAAATACAATTCAGATGGGATGCTCCAATAGGTATAATACTGAGGATACGAGGAGTGAGATACCGCTTAAATACTATTGCAAAAGCAGAAGAATTTTACTACAATGTTTTGAGAGCGGGTTCTCCTCCTCCATGTACATCTTCACCAATAGATAAAGATGTTGAATCACAAATCCAGTTTGATCAAGAAACTATGGAACAAATAAAACAGTCGCAAAAGGAGGCAAGAGAGGCACAGGGAGCTGTAGGTGGCATTGTGGTTGATCCTTTTGCACCACTTGAAATCTCTCCTTCGGAAGAAACATCTAAAACCATTACAGAGGAGGCGCTGGATCTTGAATTGAGCACATCTAAATTGGAAGAGCAACGTATAACCAGAGCAATGTCTAGACAAATGAAGGAAGCTCAACAACAGGAGCAATATAAACCACAGCGAGTAAAAAAAGCTAAAGGAAAGTTGCAAGCTGAAGTCATGGGGGGAGCTAAACTGAAGATTACTTCTGTGGAAAAGAATCTTCAGCAATTGCTCTCAAAACTTCAGACTGGATCAAATGATGCTTAAATTTTTGTCTTGGAATATGAATGGATTGAACTCTCCACAAAAAAGAAAGCAATTTCATAATGATGTTATCTGTTTGCAAGAAACCCATATAAAATCGCAAGATCAGAAATATTTGATAAATTTAAAATTAGGAATGCAATTTGTTGCCTCAAATTCAGAAAAGAAGAATGGTGTGGTGATTTATATAAATAAAAGACTTTCAGCTAAAATTATAGAAGCAGATGATTGTGGAAGATATATAGCAATCGAACTTCTTACAGATAGTGGTCCAACCCTGTTGGTTGGAATATATGCTCCAAACCAGCAACAGGAAAGTTTTTATAAGATGCTTCATTTAAAATTTTTGGAATGGAATTATACAACTATTTTAATTATGGGGGACTGGAATGGAGTAATCCAACCTAGAAAGGACAAAAAAAGTATGGCTAAGTTAGGGGCTAAGCTACCACAAGCCTTTTTCAAAATGCAAGAGGATTTAGAAATGAAAGACATTTGGAGAGTCCATAATCCAAATGAATTGGATTTTACTTTTTACTCAGACAGGCATAAATCCTTTTCCAGGATAGATTTTATTTTGTTAACTACTGATCTACTTCCTAAAGTAAAGAAGACAAAGATATTTCCTAGGACTTTGACTGACCATAGTCCGGTCTGGATGGAAACTGAGATGGGGAAAAGAGAAAGAAGATCCTGGAGATTAAATGAAAATTTATTTAGATATGAAAAAAATATAATTGAACTTAAAAAGCACTTAAAGGAGTTTTTTAAATTGAATTCAAACAAAGGTACTCCTATTGAAATAGTCTGGGATGCAGGCAAAGCATATATGCGGGGGGGGGGTACTGATTCAAATGAATTCTAAATATAGACAGAATCAACAGAAAAAGAGACTTGACTTGGAAAGAGAGATAAAGAAAAAAGAGCAGCAACTGATACAAAAACCAACAGATGGAAAATTGCAAACAGTTATAAAACTTTTGAAGGATCAATTTCAAATGCTTATAGCAGATCAAGCAGCAACTAATTTACAATTTGCAAAGCACAATACTTTTACTAATGCTAATAAACCGGGCAGATGGTTGGCATATACCTTGAGGAAACAATTAACCACACGAACTATTGACAGTATTGAATATGCAGGTAAAGAAGTTTTTCAACAAGAGCTAATTAAGAAGGTCTTTTTGGACTATTATACTAAGTTATATGCTAAAGATAAAATACAGAACAGTTGTATAGATAAATATTTAGAAGAAAAAAGAGTCTCAAAGGTCTCACCAGCTCAAAAAGAAAACCTGGATCAACTAATAACAGTTGAGGAGATTAGTTTTGCTATAAAGCAACTGAAAACAGCCAAAGCTCCAGGGATGGATGGTTTAACTGCAGTCTATTATAAAACTTTACAAGCGGAAATGATTGAGCATCTTAAAGATTTATTTTGTAATATACAACAAGGTGGTAAAATACCTTCCTCATGGAAAGCAGCCTTTGTCTCATTGATACCGAAAGAAGAATCAGGTCCTAAAAAACCAGAAAACTACAGACCAATATCTCTTCTAAATACGGATTATAAAATTTTTGCAAAAGTGCTTGCCAACAGATTGATGCCAATTATTCAAGATGTAATTCATAACGACCAAGCAGGATTTATCAAAGGTAGATACATGAAGGAGAATGTCAGGCAAATCATAGATTTATTGGACTATCTAGATAAAAATAAACAGATCTCTGCAGTACTGGTTTTTTTGGATGCAGAAAAAGCCTTTGATCGAGTGAATTGGAATTTTATACTTAAGACTTTGGAAAAAATGGACTTGGGGGAACAGTTTATACAGGCGATTGGAGCAATTTATCACGAACAATCTGCACAACTTATTATCAATGGAAGCTTAACATCCAATTTTAATATACAAAAAGGTACAAGACAAGGTTGTCCATTATCCCCTTTACAAGAGGAAATGATTGAGCATCTTAAAGACTTATTTTGTAATATACAATTAGGAGGTAAGATACCTTCCTCATGGAAAACAGCCTTTGTCTCATTGATTCCGAAAGAAGAATCAGGTCTTAAGAAACCAGAAAATTACAGACCAATATCTCTATTAAACACAGATTATAAAATCTTTGCAAAAGTATTAGCCAACAGATTGATGCCAGTTATCCAAAAGGTAATTCATCATGATCAAGCAGGATTTATTGAAGGCAGATATATGAAGGAGAATGTCAGGCAAGTTATAGACTTAATGGACTATCTAGATAAGAATAAACAGATCTCTGCAGTGCTGGTTTTTTTGGATGCGGAAAAAGCCTTTGATCGAGTGAATTGGAACTTTATAATTAAGACTTTGGAAAAAATGGATTTGGGGGAGCGGATTATACAAGTGATTGGCGCAATTTATCAAGAGCAATATGCACAACTTATTATTTTTTTTTTATTGAAAAAGTTTTAACAATACAAATTTTCCCCCTTTTCCCCCCCCCTCCCTAACCACAAAATATAGAATACATATAAAAAGAATATATAAATCCTTCCCATCCCCACCCTAACCCTCCCCCTCCTCCCTCCTCCCTCCCCCCCTTGACTTCCATTATATGCAATATCAGTATTCCCAAACAATATATATGTTATTCAAACCTCCATATCTTTTTTCCTATATTTACTAACATGCTAACATAGTCATCTCAGCTAAAAGCGATATAATATTTTCTAGTCTGATACTTATTCTGTACATACTCAATCCATAATTTCCATTCCTGTATATACTTCTCATGCGTCTGATCTTTTAAAAAAGCTGAAACCTTTGCCATTTCTGCAAATCCAGCCATCTTCTGGGTCCATTGATCAACCGTCGGTAAAACATCACTCTTCCAATGTTGGGCAATCAACAACCTAGCTGCTGTCACCATATACAAAATCAATTTAGTTTCACCCAATGTAAAGTCTTTAACTATACCCAATAAAAAAAATTGCGGAGAAAATTGTATTTTTTTCTTTAAAACATTTTGCATAACCCACCAAATTTTTATCCAAAAAGCCCTCACTTTCCTGCAGGTCCACCAGATGTGATAATATGTAGCATCTAAACAATCACATCTCCAACATTTTGGCTGCACATTAGGGTACATGCAAGACAATTTCTTGGGGTCTAAATGCCATCTATAAAACATTTTATAAAAATTTTCTCGTAAATTTTGTGACTGTGTAAATTTAACGTTCTGAACCCATATTTTTTCCCATGTTTCCAACATAACTGGTTGAGAGAAATTTTGTGCCCATTTAATCATACAATCTTTAACTAGCTCATTTTCTGAGTCTCTTTCTAACAAAACATTATAAACTCTCTTAATATGCATTGGACCTGTCCGCTTTATCTGTTCAACCAATTCTACTTCATATTCCATTAAACCAGTTTGTTGATCTTCTTTCCATCTCATCTGTAATTGATTGTACTGCAACCAAGTCAACGATTTCCCTTCTTCCAACAGCATATCCAAAGTCTTCAATCGCCACCTGCCCTCTTCAAAGTAAAGTAACTCTTTATATAAAAAACCCCCGAGTGACTTAATATTTGTATTCCACATGGTATCAGCGAGATCCAGCCAAAACGGAATCTTATAATCCCAATTAGTTCGGTGCCTTCTCCAGACTCTCAGCAAGGCATTTCTAAGTAGATGACTGTTAAACACTTTATCCACTTTGGTATCATAAAATAAGTATGCATGCCAACCCCAAACCAGGTCATGACTTTCTATATTCAACAAGTCAGTCTTAGTTTTCCCAAACCAATCACTTAATTGTATCAATGCAGTTGCTTCATAATATAGTCGAAGGTTTGGGAGTTTAAGACCACCTCTCTCACGAGTATCTTGCATTATTTTCAATTTAACTCTTGGCTTTTTATCATTCCAAATGAATTTGTTCAGTCCTTTTTGCCATTCTAGCAATGGTTTGTCTGATTTAAGCACCGGTATCATTTGAAATAAAAAGATCAGTCTAGGTAAAACATTCATCTTTACTGCTGATATTCTTCCAAGCAGTGATAACTGCAGTTTCTTCCAGTTTTGCATATCTTTTTGTATCTTTTGCCACAGAGCCTCATAGTTATTTTGAAACAGTTTAGCATTAGAGTCTGTGATTTGTACTCCTAAATATTTGACCTTTGAAACAGTCTCGAAGCCTGCCATTCTTTCCAGTTCCTTTTTTTTGCTCTCTGTCAGATTTTTGACAATCATTTTAGTTTTCTTCTGATTCAACCTGAAACCGGATACCATGCCATAATCTTCTATAATATTTTTCATCTGGATTATTGAGTTCATAGGTTGTGATAGGGTAACAACCAGGTCATCTGCAAATGCCTTAGTTCTATAGTCCTTTTGCCTTATAACTATTCCAGTCAAGGAATTCGAGTCCCGTATTGCATTAAGTAAGACTTCTAAAGTTAAAATAAATAATAACGGGGATAATGGACAACCTTGCCTGGTGCCTTTTGGTATGTTAAAATTCGATGTTAAGCATCCATTAATAATAAGTTGTGCATGTTGCTCTTGATAGATTGCACCAATCGCTTGTATAAACCGCTCCCCCAAATCCATTTTTTCCAAAGTCTTAATTATAAAGTTCCAATTCACTCGATCAAAGGCTTTTTCCGCATCCAAAAAAACCAGCACTGCAGAGATCTGTTTATTCTTATCTAGATAGTCCATTAGATCTATAACTTGCCGAACATTCTCCTTCATATATCTGCCTTCAATAAATCCTGCTTGGTCATGATGAATTATCTTTTGAATAACTGGCATCAATCTGTTGGCTAGTACTTTTGCAAAGATTTTATAGTCTGTATTTAATAAAGATATTGGTCTATAATTTTCTGGTTTCTTAGGACCTGATTCTTCTTTCGGAATCAATGAAACAAAAGCTGTTTTCCATGAGGAAGGTATCTTACCTCCTAGTTGTATATTACGAAATAAATCTTTAAGATGCTCAATCATTTCTTCTTGTAAGGTTTTATAATAAATTGCAGTTAAGCCATCCGTCCCTGGAGCTTTAGCTGTTTTTAATTGTTTTATAGCAAAACTGATCTCCTCCACTGTTATCAATTGTTCCAAACTTTTCTTTTGACTCGTTTAAATTTTTGAAACTCTCTTGTTTTCCAAGTATTCATCTATAGTAATATTCTGTATGTCATCTTTAGCATATAACTTAGTATAATATTCCAAAAAGGCTTTTTTAATTAGATCTTGTTGATAAACTTCTTTATCAGCATATTCAGTACTATCAATAATTCGTGTCGATGCTTGCTTCCTCAAAGTATACGCCAACCACCTGCCCGGTTTGTTAGCATTGGAAAAGGTATTATGCTTTGCAAATTGTAAGTTAGTTGCCGTTTGGTCTGCTATAAGCATTTGAAATTGATCCTTCAGAAGTTTTATAGCCATTTGCAATTTTCCATCCGTTGGTTTTTGTATCAATTGTTGTTCTTTCTTTTTTATCTCAGATTCCAATTGTAGTCTTTTCTTCTGCTGACTCTGCCTGTGTTTAGAATTCATTTGAATTAGTACTCCCCGCATATATGCTTTAGCTGCATCCCAAACTGTTTCAATAGGGGTACCTTTGTTCAGGTTAAATTTAAAAAACTCCTTTAAATGCTTTTTGAGTTCAATTATATTCTTTTCATATCTAAATAGATTCTCATTTACTCTCCAGGATCTTCTTTCTCTTTTACCCATCTCGATTTCCATCCAGACCGGACTGTGGTCAGTCAAAGTCCTAGGAAATATCTTTATTTTCTTTACTTTGGAGAGTAGATTAGAAGTTAAGAGAAAAAAGTCTATTCTGGAAAAGGATTTGTGCCTGTCTGAGTAAAAAGTAAAGTCCAGTTCATTTGGGTTTCGAATTCTCCAAATATCTTTCAATTCCAAATCCTCTTTCAGTTCAAAAAAAGCTTGTGGTAGTTTATTCCCTAATTTGGCCGTGGTTTTTTTATCCAATCTAGGTTGGATTACTCCATTCCAGTCGCCCATTATTATAATGTTTGAGTAGTCCCAATCCAGAATTTTTAAATGAAGTAGCTTGTAAAAATTTTCCTGCTGTTGATTTGGGGCATATATTCCGACCAACAAAATTGGTCCAACATCTGTAATAACTTCAACTGCAATATATCTTCCATCTTTATCTGCTTCTATAATTTTAGTTACAAGTTTCTTATTTATATATATCACCACTCCATTCTTCTTTTCCTGATTTGAAGCAGCAAATTGCGTTCCCAATTTTGAATTTATCAAGTATTTCTGATCTTGCAATTTTACATGAGTCTCCTGTAAACAGATAACATCATTATGAAATTGTCTCAAATAGTGAAATATCTTCCTTCTTTTTTGCGGAGAATTCAATCCGTTTACATTCCAAGACAAAAATTTAAGTGCCATTTGACCCTGTCTGAAGTTTTGAGAGCAATTGTTGAAGATTCTCTCCTACGGTAGCAATCTTCGGTTTAGCTCCTCCCATGACTTCAGCTTGCTGCTTGTCTTTGGTTCTTTTCTCACGCTGTGGCTTAATATATTCTTGCTGCTGTTGCTTCATTTGTTTAGACATTGCTCTGGTTATGCATTGCTCTTCCACTTTAGATGTTGTTACTTCCAGAGCCATCGCCTCCTCTGTGATGGTTTTAGACATTTCTTCCAAAGGAGAAGCTTCAAATGGTGCAAAAGGGTCAACCACAACACCACCTACTGCTCCCATTAATTCTCTTGCCTCCCTTTGCGACTGCCTTATTTGTGCTTCTGTTTCTTGATCAATCTCAGCTTGTAGTTGAACTTCTTTATCTATTGGTGAAGATGTACGTGGAGGAGGAGAGCCCGCTTTCAAAACATTGTAATAAAATTCTTCTGCTTTTTCAATAGTATTAAGGCGGTATCTCACTCCTCGCAGCCTGAGTATTATACCTATTGGGGCATCCCACCTAAATTGTATGTTCTGTCTTTTCAATTCTGTCACCAAAAATCCAAAATCCTTTCTATCTCTTAACATTTTAGGCGGTAGTTCTTTAAAAACTCCAATCTCACTTCCATCAACTTGAACTGTTGTAACAAAAGAATTTTGCAAGATTTCATTTCTCATTCTTCTATCTGTAAAATATATAACCACATCTCTAGGCAGTTGTCTTTGTACCGCCACACGAGAATTAACTCTGTAGACCTTGTCCATCTTGCACAAAACCAGATCTGGTTCCACTTTCAACATAACTGCCAAAGCCTCTGCACAAATTTTCCTAAGATCTTCCCTGGTGTTCTCTTTTACACCTCTCAGTCTGATAGCATATTCCATTGATCGAAATTGCATCATAGTAATCTCATTTTGCATTTTTTGTGTAACTTCTTCAATTTCTATAATTTTTGAGTCAGAAGCTCTGAATTTAGTCTCCATCTCTGAGGCAAGATTCTCCACTTTTTTATCAATCTGCAACACTACCTCAGACAGGCCTTTGACCACTGTTTGAATATCTTGTTTAAGTGAATCATATTTCTCTTGAAACATTCCTTTAACCTCCTTCTCTGATCTTTGAATTTCTTTAATAATAATATCATATTGGCTTTCTTCCTTTGTCTGAGATTGCAACTGCGCTGTTTGAGGCTGCTTCTATTTGTGTGTGGGGGAGCCCCCCCCCCGGTTGCTTTGTTGCCATTTTACCTCTTAAGGATCTTCCTTTTCCACAAACTCTAGCAACTTTTCCCAAAAAGTTCTCCAGATTCAATCAGGTCTATAAAAGTCAATTGGTATTTTTATTTTATGTTATTTTGTTTTTTGGATACTTCTGCCTCTTCCAGCCAGATTTGTTACTTTAAAATGTAGCCGGATACAGTAATCAAATTACTTTCGCTTTCAGCTCTCTCCACTGAAAGCAAGCGCCATTTTTTTTCCTCCCCTTTTCTCAGAGCCAAATTACTTTCACTTTAAAAACTCTTTAAAATAGTCCAAAAAGCTTCCAATACTTGCTGTTTAGTGAGAAGTTTGAAATCTTCCTTATTTTTCGTTATTATTAGTAATGCTGCCGCGCTGTCTTGTTCTGCTTTGAAGCAGAGTTTCCCAGTCGTCCGGAGCTTCAGCGGGGTGAATAGGGAGTCCCACCCTGTTAACTCCCCAGAAGCAAGAAAAGCTTTCTGGGGGTCTCACAGGGGACTCTACCTGCAGCTGCCGGCTCTCCTCACAAGCCCTTTGCGTCTCGGAGTTTTTCGAGCCGTTTCAGTTGCCGAAACGGCTCTTTTACGGGCGATCGGGCTGGCGGTCTTCAAAGGACCGTCCGCAACAGCTGACGGCAACAGCGGAAGTCCCACAACTTATTATTAATGGATGTTTAACATCGAATTTCAACATATAAAAAGGCACCAGACAAGGTTGTCCATTATCCCCGCTATTATTTATCCTAACTTTAGAAGTCTTACTTAATGCAATATGGGACTCGAACTCTTTGACTGGAATAGCTATAAGGCAAGAGGACTATAGAACTAAGGCATTTGCAGATGATCTGGTTGTTACCCTATCACAACCTATGAATTCAATAATCCAGATGAAAGATATTATAGAAGATTATGGCATGGTATCTGGTTTTAGGCTGAACCAGAAAAAAAAAAAACTAAAATGATTGTTAAAAATTTGACAGAGAGCAAAAAAAAGGAACTGGAAAGAATTGGCAGGTTTTGAAATTGTTTCAAAGGTCAAATATTTAGGAGTACAATTCGCAGATTCAAATGTTAAACTGTTTCAAAATAATTATGAGGTTCTGTGGCAAAAGATACAAAAAGACATGCAAAATTGGAAGAAACTGCAGTTATCATTGCTTGGAAGAATATCAGCAGTAAAGATGAATGTTTTACCTAGATTTATTTTTTTATTTCAAATGATACTGGTGCTCAAATCAGATAAACCACTGCTAGAATGGCAAAAAGGACTGAATAAATTTATTTGGAATGAAAAAAAACCGAGAGTTAAACTGAAAATAATGCAAGATACTCGTGAGAGAGGTGGTCTTAAACTTCCAAACCTTCGATTATACTATGAAGCAGCTGCATTGATACAAATAAGTGATTGGTTTGGGAAAACTAAGACTGAACTGTTGAATATAGAAAGTCATGACCTTGTTTGGGGATGGCATGCATATCTATTTTATGATAATAAAGTGGACAAAGTGTTCAATAGTCATCTACTTAGAAATGCCTTGATGAGAGTCTGGAGGAAGCACCGAACTAATTGGGATTATAAGATTCTGTTTCGGCTGGATCTTGCTGATACCATGTGGAATACAAATATTAAGTCACTCGGGGGTTTCTTATATAAAGAGTTACTTTATTTTGAAGAGGGCAGGTGGCGACTGAAGACTTTGGATATGCTGTTGGAAGAAGGGAAATCTTTGACTTGGTTGCAGTACAATCAATTACAGATGAGATGGAAAGAAGATCAACAAACTGGTTTAATGGAATATGAAGTAGAATTGGTTGGACAGATAAAGCAGACAGGTCCAATGCATATTAAGAGATTTTATAATGTTTTGTTAGAAAGGGATTCAGAAAATGAGTTAGTTAAAGATTGTATGATTAAATGGGCACAGAATTTTTCTCAACCAGTTATGATGGAAACATGGGAAAAAATATGGGTTCAGAATGTTAAGTTTACACAGTTACAAAATTTATGAGAAAATTTTTATAAAATGTTTTATAGATGGCATTTAGACCCCAAGAAATTGTCTTGTATGTACCCTAATGTGCAGCCAAAATGTTGGAGATGTGATTGCTTAGATGCTACATATTATCATATATGGTGGACTTGCAAAAAGGTGAGGGCTTTTTGGATAAAAATTTGGTGGGTTATGCAAAATGTTTTAAAGAAAAAAATACAATTTTCTCCACAATTTTTCTTATTGGGTATAGTTAAAGATTTTACATTGGGTGAAACAAAACTGATTTTGTATATGGTGACAGCAGCTAGGTTGTTGATTGCCCAATATTGGAAGAGTGATATTTTACCGACTGTGGACCAATGGATTCAGAAGATGGCTGGATTTGCAGAAATGGCGAAGATTTCAGCTTTTTTAAAAGATCAGACACATGAGAAATATATACAGGAATGGAAGACATGGATTGAGTACGTACAGAATAAGTATCAGACTAGAAAATATTATGTCGCTTTTAGCTGAGAGGGATTGATGATTATGTTAGTAAATATAGAAAAAAGATATGGAAGGATGAATAACATATACATTGTTTGGGAATACTAGTATTGCATATAATGGAAGTCAAGGGGCGGGAGGGAAAAGGGTGGAGGGGGAGGGTTAGGGTGGGACTGGGATGGAATTATATATTTTCTCTATATGTATTTTATAATGTTGGGTAAGGGTGGGGGGGAAAAAGGGGGAAAATTTGTATTTGTAAAACTTTTTCAATAAAAAAAAAGGTTGTCCATTATCTCCACTATTATTTATTTTAACTCTTGAAGTTTTATTGAACGCAATACGGGATTCGAACTCTTTGAATGGAATAGTTATAAGGCAAGAGGACTACAGAACTAGGGCATTTGCAGATGATCTGGTTGTTACCCTAACACGGCTGATGAAATCAATAATTCAGATGAAAGATATTATAGAAGAATATGGCATGGTATCTGGTTTCAGACTGAACCAGAAAAAAACTAAAATGATGGTTAAAAATTTGACAGAGAGCAAAAAAAAAGGAACTGGAAAGAGTGGCAGGTTTTGAAATTGTTTCAAAGGTCAAATATTTAGGAGTACAAGTCGCAGATTTAAATACAAAACTGTTTCAAAACAATTATGAGGTTCTGTGGCAAAAGATACAAAAAGATATGCAAACCTGGAAGAAACTGCAGTTATCTTTACTTGGAAGAATATCAGCAGTAAAAATGAATGTTTTACCTAGATTTATCTTTTTATTTCAAATGATACCAGTACTCAAATCAGACAAACCATTGCTAGAATGGCAAAAAGGAGTGAATAAATTTGTTTGGAATGAAAAAAAACCGAGAGTGAAACTGAAAATTATGCAAGATACTCATGAGAGGGGTGGTCTTAAACTTCCAAACCTTCGAATATATTATGAAGCAGCTGTATTGACACAAATAAGTGATTGGTTTGGAAAAACTAAGACTGAACTGCTGAATATAGAAAGTCATGACCTTGTTTGGGGATGGCATGCATACCTATTTTATGACAATAAAGTGGATAAAGTGTTTAATAGTCATATACTTAGAAATGCCCTGATGAGAATTTGGAAGAAGCACCGAACCGAGTGGGATTATAAGATTCCGTTTTGGCTGGATCTTGCTGATACCATGTGGAATACAAATATTAAATCACTCGGGGGGGTTTTATACAAAGAGCTACTTTATACTGAAGGGGGCAGATGGCAGTTGAAGACTTTGGATATGCTGTTGGAAGAAGGGATTTCTTTGACTTGGTTGCAGTACAATCAATTGCAGATGAGATGGAAAGAAGATCAACAAACTGGTTTAATGGAATATGAGGTGGAATTGGTTAGACAGATAAAAGAGATTGGTCCAATGCATATTAAGAGAATTTATAATGTTTTGTTAGAAAGGGATTCAGAAAATGAGTTAGTTAAAGATTGTATGATTAAATGGGCACAGAATTTTTCTCAACCAGTTATGATGGATACTTGGGAAAAAATATGGGTTCAGAATGTCAAATTTACACAGTCACAGAATTTGCGAGAAAATTTTTATAAAATGTTTTATAGGTGGCATTTAGATCCCAAGAAATTGTCTTGTATGTACCCTAATGTTCAACTAAAATGTTGGAGATGTGAGTGTTTAGATGCTACATATTATCATATTTGGTGGACCTGTAAGAAAGTGAAGGCTTTTTGGATAAAAATTTGGTGGGTTATGCAAAATGTCTTAAGGAAAAAAATACAATTCTCTCTGCAATTATTTTTATTAGGTATAGTTAAGGATTTTACACTGGGAGAAACAAAATTGATTTTGTATATGGTGACAGCAGCTAGGTTGTTGATGGCTCAATATTGGAAGAATGATGCCCTACCGACTGTGGACCAATGGACTCAGAAGATGGTGGGATTTGCAGAAATAGCGAAGATCTCAGCCTTTTTAAAAGACCAGACGCATAAGAATTATATACAGGAATGGAAAAAGTGGATTGATTACATACAGAATAAATATCAGACTAGAAAATATTATGTAGCTTTCAGCTGAGGGGGATTGATTGATGAGTTAGTAAATAGAGAATAAGTAGGGATAAATAACATATATATTGTTTGGAATTATTAGCATTGCATATAGTGGAAGTCAAGGGGGAGGGGAGGGAAAGGGGTGGTGGGGGAGGGTTAGGGTGGGATTGGGAGGGAATTATATTTTTTGTATATGTATTTTTATAATGTTGGGGAAGGGAGGGGGGCAAAAGGGGGAAAATTTGTATGTGTAAAACTTTTTCAATTAAAAAAAAATTATCAGTCACCTCCTCATGCATGCCTCATTTTCTCTTTCAAAACTATGCAGATCCATATCACACCTCCAGCAAAAGTTATTTAGCTATACTGGAAGACTGCCATTCCTCAAGAGAGATTTAATGATAGGTTTAGCTTGCATCACTCAGAAAGGAATTAAGTGGTCTGGAGCAAAATTAATAGCAGTGCAACCCATTTTGTATACTACTATGCTTTGAGTTTATTTCAGTGCACAATTATGCCTTGCTTCCATATATAGACATAAAGCATTTCTATAAATCTAAGCATCTGGGAGCTAGTCCTTAAACATAAATTGCACAAAGAAGTTAACATTCTTAGGATTTCATACTTTGGTATGAAAAGTCCAGGCCTTTGCTTACAAAGTAAGTCCAGCTACGTTGAGCTACTTATCTCTCCCTCATCCTCCATTAAAATATAGGTAAGTCTTCTTTCCTATCAACATTTTGCTAAGTTAGATTTTCTCTAAACAGTCTCAGATATCACCTTTTGATGTACCTAGTATTTTCCAAGGAGATATAGGTATTTTCTGTTAGAAATATGGAAAGAACTGAAACCCCAAAGTTGGGTTTTGCTTGGCAGCCAATCCTTTGCAGCCAATCACTTGCTTCTCCTATACAAAGTCAACACAAATAGTCTTAACATACAATCATTCATTTAGTGACAGTTCAAAGTTACAATAGCACTGAAAAAAGTGACTTTGTCATGCCCCAACATATAATCTTTATATACTGTTGTTGCTCTCTACCCCCATCTAGTGGCCAGAGGGACAAATACCAATTATATTGTTTTGAAGCTGACCCAACCCCTTTACCCATCAGCCCGCACTCTCAAAACAAATGCTTGATGGGAAGCCAGACTACGTTTTCCTTTAGCATTTCGAAGAAGCAGAAGAATCCTGCTTAAACTTTAATTAATTAATTAATTAATTAATTAATTAATTAATTAATTGGTTCGATTTATATGCCGCCCTTCTCCGGAGACTCAGGGCGGTTTATAATGTGTTAAGCAATAGCCTTCATAATTTTGTATATACCTGCTTAGTAGGGCTTTTGGCCCCTCCTAAGCTAAAGTAAGCTAATCAGCTAAACAAGGTTACAATGATAGTTATGGTTATTATGATCATTATATTTGTGTAACTTCTTGGTGAGAGTAATGATGATGATAATTATATTTAATTATAGGTGCAGTAGATAGAATATAGTGGCATTTAGAAGACTAATAATATCATCAGTTTTTCAAGTTTTCCCCCTACTGGTTCTGTGGGCATAGCTTGGTGGTGGGGTCATGTGACTGAGTGGGTGTGGCCAACTTAACATCACTCACGGCAACCCACCAAGCCATGCCCACCAAGCCACACCCACCAAGCCACACCCACAGAACCAACAGAAAAGTTTGGCCAGCCAAGTCTTCTAGTGTTCAACCTGGCTGCTTCTTGCCTCCTTCTCATGTTTGCTCTGTGTGTATGAATCTGAGAAGGAGGAGAGAAGCAGCTACATTGAATGCTGGGGCAGAGAGAAGCCAAACTTTTCTCCCTCCCTTCACAGCGGAGCTGCTCAGAAGGCAGCCGCTGGCTGCAGTCTGTCCCTTTATGGTGTCCCCTCCCTCCCGGGATCATACCTTAATGACTGCAGCCAGCAGCTGCCTTCTGAGCAGCTCCACTGCGATGCTGACCCTCTGGATGCTGCTGTTCTCCTGGCCAAGTCCGGCCACGAGTGGCACTGGCAGGCAATGGGGAGGTTGGGGAGTGCAAGAGAGGGTTTTTTTCCCCTCTCTCCTTTCAGTTAATAGCTCCGGGCAGACAGCCAAGAACCACTTACAGGCTACTTAGTTGTGATAACAGCCAACACATGCTTTGAATAAAGTCAATAAATAACAGAAACTGACAGGATTAGGGCAGGGAAACACCCAGGAAACCAATCAATCACTCATCTAGGGATGGGATTAACCTCTTCCCTTCAGGAAGGACAAGATTACAAACATTTTCATTATAAAGGGTATTAAGTAACACTTCTGTGATCAGCTGATACTCCCTGGAGTTCCCCAAGATCTTTTATAGCTGCTGCAGTGTTAGCTACTTCTTGTTTCTTGGGGGGGGGGGGGAGTCTACAGGATGGGACAATGATGCAGCTTGATCATACAGCCTGTGAATTTAATGCATGTGTGGTCCAGCCAACTGAATTGCTTCTTCTGTGAAGCACCCAAGTTAGAACTCAATTAGCCTGAGCAGCTGCTCTTAGTTTTCCTCTCAGCTGGTGCTTTTTCTTTGGAGTTTTGACTTTTTTTAAAAAAAGGGGAATGGCTATTTTAAGTTTTCTGCATTGTTTTAGTAGTTCCTGGCACTGTCCTTTTGGGGTGTACTTCCCTCACTCTTTTTGAAAGCCTGCACCCACAACTTCTAAAAGCAAGGACTCACCCTTAGGAAATGTCTCTTTAGTTCTAGGTTGCTTCTCTCTTTGATTAGTTTCCATCCATTGTTTCTTGTCATGCCTTTTGGTGGAAAATTGGAAAATAGATGGACTGCCTCACTTTTGTAGGAGCCCCTCAAATATTGGAACAGTGCTATTTCATTGTGCTATTTTATTGTGAGTTGTGAGCTCTTTTTTATTGTGAGTTGGGGAGATGTTTGGCAAAATTGATTAAATGGAAAAAAGGGCATGGTTTGCTTTTTAAATCCTATCAGCACTTCTTTAGATAAAAAGTGAAAGATCATTAAAAAGACCACCAGTATTGTAGAGTTGGTGCAATTTTTACACTGTCAGTTTGAAACAATCTCACAATTTCCAATGGAAAGAGCACACAAAAGAGGCTTGGATGACTTTCCTACCTTTCTGTAGTTGACTATGTTGTGTCAGTTTGATGAAAGGTGGATGTCTCAGCTCTCTTCTCCCTGAGATCCTCTGCTTTTTGTATCCTGGTGCCTACACCTTTCTGTCTTAATGTAGCTGCTTAGTGATTTCTGCTGCCATTGCCTGCCAGTCACATGAATGTGTTTACCTGATGTTTTCCCACATAACCCTGGCATGTCAGACAGGTAAGAATTTCACAGGCTATTCCATCACTGAAGAATAAACCAAAAAGTAGAGAAAAGTAAACTGGATAAAAATGAAATAAATGCAGTAGTGTAAGGCATGTGATGGCAGTCAGCACCCCTTCTCCTTTAGAAGGACATTCTCACAAATGATTTATTTATTTTGTTAGATGTTTATCCTGTCTTTATTACTTTATAAGGAACTCAAGGTGACAAACTTATCTAATATTCCTTCCTCCTCTTAGTTTCCCCACTACCACAATCTAAGAAGTGGTTTGGGCTGGGAGAGAGTGACTGGTCACTCAGCCATTTTTTCAAGCCTAAAATGGGAGTAGAACTCACAGTTGGTTAAGATGCAGGTCTTGGTTTCTAGACCTGCACCTTACACTACTTTCTTTAAAAAGGAGGAAGGAATGTCAAAATAGCTTGTAAGAATTGCATGCAAAAACAGGGTTGGAGGAAACAAACTTGTAAAGCTGCAAATATCACAGATAACATTTCAGAATAATCTCCCATAGAATGATGCAAAAGACAAGAGAAGTTGTAGCATATTACAATCTGAGATGGATCTATTAGTAGGAAAAGAGACTAGAATGAGCAGTAATATTTTGCAAGATGCATCAAACCTGAAGTCAAGATGTTTGTTATTTATTTGCACAAGGTGATCATTCTTTTTATTTGAAAACTACTTGCTCTGGTGAGGTGAGTGGCTAGGTGTGACAAAGAGTGGCGGGGAGGGGAGGGGGAGGAGTGGCTGGGCGAGATAAGGAGAGGCCGGGCAAGATGAGGCACCCCTTGATGTAAGTGACGTCGAGTTGGCCATGCCTACCTAATCACATGACCACCCAACCACGCCTACCCAGCCAGTCATTAGGGCAGAGAACCGGTTGTTAAATTATTTGAATCCCACTACTGCATAAACCCCATGTTCACATAACTGCAATTCAGGCAGTTAGCAACCAGCTTCCATTTATCATGGCTACAGAGTCTTGTAGTCATATAATTGTGATTTGTAACCTTTCCAGCCATCTTCTGACAACCAAATGAACTGGGGAAGATGGGTTCTCGTAACAACCATATGATTCACTAAACATTCATGTGGTTTGCTTAACAAATTTGGTAAAAATGGTAATAACATTGTGTTCAGTCATGGAATTACTTGCTTAATGCTTCATCACACAAACTCTGGTCCCAATTGTGGTTGTACATTGAGGACTACCTGTAAATTAGGCAAGATACCATGTCTGGGTAAAATCTTGAACAGGTTGAAAAAAAATAGGTAGGGGTTTTTGTGTGTGTGTGTGCCTGAAAATTCATGTTGCATGCCAGGCCTTACAAAAAAAAATCAATTCCTAAAGCAATTTCAAAATACAATGAAATGTAACATACCGCAAACCGTAAAGAACGGTTCCATCTGGATGTAGCCGAATCATTCGATTTTTCACCGTAACTCCATGAACAAAGGATTTCTTGTCATTCAGGAAGTATGTATCTGGAACCCAGAGATAATCAGCCACTCTGTTATCTAAAGTTAGATTCAAAGGTATGCCAGAGTAGGATAATCTTTTATCCCTCCAGGATTGCTGGAAATACATAGTTAGTGTATAATCCTGGAAAAAAAGAAAAAAATCACAATTAGTATTATAACTATTATTAAGATTTGATTTTATAATTGCTATATAACAGTGATGGCTAACATTTTTCTCTTTGTGTGGCAAAAGCGCATGTGCGCATGCGTGATGGTACCCATAATACAATGTGTGTGCCCCCTGTGGATGTGCTTACACACGCCCATGCGCACGTGACTCCCCATGCTTTCCCACCCCCCTGCGCATGCGTGCAAGAGGGGTGGGATTCAAAACTTTTAGCAATTGGTTCTCTGCCCGGTTGCTGGGTGGGTGTGGCCATGGTGGGTGTGGCCTACTTGGGCTCCTACACCGTGTGTGTGTGGGGGTGTTTTTGCGAGATCTCACATGGAAGTGCTTTCCTCGAGCCTCTGGAAGGGCGAAAACAGCCTCCCCTGGATTCCGGAGGTCCTCCAGAGGCCTGAAAAGGGCCTGTTTCCAGACTTCCAGAAGGCCTGTTTTTCATCCTCTCCAGGCTCCAAAGGCTCAGAAACTGGCCAGAAACAGGCCCATTTTCAGACTTCTGGAACTTCTGGGAGGCCCATTTTTTGCTCTCCCCAGGCTCTATGCAGGCCCTGCACTTACCTGGCATCTAAAAGGGGCTGCATGGAGACTCCTGGGAGTCTCCTGGCCCCAAAAATGGGCCAAAAACTGCCCACCTGCGCTCTCCCCCATGTGTGCACAACCCCTGCCCCCTGCACATGTGCATGCAACCCCCAAGCATGTGTGCACATCTCCCACATGCATCCTGCCCCCTGCACATCTCAAAAATGAGCTGGCTGGCAGGAGGCACACACGCGCATGCACGTTGGAGCTGAGCTGAGCTGGGCAACAACTTGTGTGCCTGCAGAGAAGGCTCTGTGTGCCAGCTGTGGCATGCATGCCATAGTTTCGCCATCATGGCTATATAACATCAGGATTTTTGTCCTGATTTTCTTCCAGCAACTCAAGATAATATTCACTGCACTTTCTCACTTTTGATGGAGCTTGGATTAAGACAAAATAATGAATTCAAGACTTCCGGCGTGACATCATAGGTGAGTGGAACGGCAGGGAAAGTTTTCCTGAGCCGCAAAACTTTTGTTTCTCTTTGCTGAGGGGTTAAAGGAGCTGTTGCCGATCGTGAAGCGATCTGCAAAGAAGGATGAAGGTCCGGGCTTGCCAGGAGTAGTGCAAACTCCTGAAGAAGTGAAAGACGACCCTGATCTCCGGTGAGAGAAAAGGGCCCTGCAGAGAGGCCGGAGGTCCCATTGCCATGACAAAGCACTTTTGGGGGAATGGAGCGGAAGCGGCACTGGCAGTGAAATAAATAGTTTGGATTGCGAGAAAGGAATGGATTGTCCCCTCAGGATTAATGCTGAAGATTCGGGGGGCGCAAGGCTGATTTTTGGCTGGAAGCGGCAGATTGGTTTCGTGAGTAACTTGGAGGTGATATTGGAAGATTGGAGAGATCAGGTGCCGAGTGGCCTGTTGGGTCAGATAGGCACTGTTTCCTCTTAATTTTGGGTGTAGTTGGAACTTTCATAGACTCTACCCCCTACTTTATTACTGCTGCGCTTTTTAAAAGTGATTTGACAATTAGCTGGTAAGTGCTGGAAGAGCTACTCCTATCAACCTTTCCCCTGACTTGGAGGTGGACTCCATGGTGACTAAGACATTTTAACGTGATTGCTATGGAGAATCATACTTGATACCTGCACAACGGGAGAACTGTAATACTATAGCCGAATAGCGCTTCCTCTTTCGAACCCCCTTGTCACGAGTAGCTTTGCAATCTCTACTAATTCTTAGATCATCTTATTAATGGCCTGATTGAAATTATAAATAATTTGTTGGGGTATATTTGTTTTGGAAAATTAAGAGTTAAATTTATTGGTGAGAATTAATATAAAGTGGACTAATTGATTCGATTAGAGTATTGATTAATTCTAGAGCAATAATTAGATAATTAACTGATTTAATATTAAGTAGATTAATTGATTAGTAAATTAAACTGAGTAATTACTATTAATCATTTGAGAATATTGAAGGGGGGATATGAAGTAAGGTAGATAATTGACTACCTAAAGTAACTTGCTAACAGACTAGAATACTGATTAATTATTGGGGTAGGGTAGAGCAATAACTAGCACCTTTGGGTTCATCTTAGTTATATGTTACTTTGGAGGAGGTTTCTCTGTTTAACAGAAATGTCTAGCTCCTCAACTAAGACTGGAAAGAAGCTCCCAATATCAACAGCATCTATGGCTCCAATTATGACTCCTCCTACTCTACATAAATCTCTAGAGGCGGTAGCTGTGGCCGAGAAGACTTCTACACTCCAAGGAATTCAGAATTTATTATATGCTATACAGGAAACTATGACAAAAAACCAGGAGGCCACAGCAAAGGACCTGGCTGAATTGAAACAGGGGATGGGAGGCATGCGAGGGGAAGTGAAACAAATCTCTGAGAGATTAAATGATGTGTGTGTGACAATGGAAAAGCACGAGGACCAGATCCAGGAGGTAGCTACAAAGGTGGAGAAGGTTGAGACAGTGATAGAGGGGCGTGAGTTGCGACAGCTACTGGTCAATAAGCAGCTTGAAGATGATATAGTTCTGCTTGAGATGGAGAAGTCTGCCCACATCCTGAGATTTCAAAAATATTAGAGAGGAGCCGGAAGAAAACTTGGAAGATAAGATGGTTGAAATGGTGGCAGGGATGCTGCAGAAAGACATGCAAATGGTCCACAGTGGTATTGATGAATGTTTCTGGGTTTTTACATCATTTATAAGGAGACAGAACCTCCTGAGGGAAGTCAATGTAAAGTTTAGCAAGAGATCGTTATGGGAGGAAGTATACCAGCGATCGAAGGACCAGGTGATAAAGTACGCTGGTAAACAGGTCACTGTTTTGAGACAGGTGCCGAAGAAAGTGTGAGACCGAAGACGAAATTACCAAGCGCTGACAACACAACTACGAAAATACGATGTGAGATAAAAGTGGCTACTTCCAGATGGGCTTTTGGTGACATGGCAGGGGAAGAAAATACATCTTGAAACCCCGCAGGAAGCTGATGAGTTTCTTGAAAGTGAATTTACAACTTGGGAAAGGGAAGGAGGAAGGGAAAGTGAAGATGTGATAGATAGTAAGGGTCAGGAAGGAGGGCAGGAGGAGAAAGGAGCGGTAGGAGTAAGGGAAAGAGAAGAGGAGAGCAACCAACAGGTAACCAGACAGACAACTAGAGCAAAGAACACAGATAAGTAAAGATGGGGGAGAAAATATGTTTGTTCTCATTAAATATAAATGGTTTGAACGCACAGGTGAAGAGAAAGCAGATTTTCAAGAATTTACTAAAACTGAAAATGGATGTTATATGTCTCCAGGAAGTGCATATTAAAAAACAATGTGAATGTGTTTTGCAATGTCCTGAACTTGGTACGCTGCATGCTACGTTAGCTGACGAGAAACAAAGAGGTGTGGTCTTTTATGTTAAGAATTGACTGGAACCTAAATTAATTTGCATGGATGATGAGGGAAGGACTCTAATGTTGGAGATATATATAGGCCGGTTACAGGTCCTCTTGTATATGCCCCAAATAATGGACAGTCTGATTTCTATCAAAAGGTATATCAAAAACTTATTGATTTGCAATATGACCATATCGCTATACTAGGCGATTTTAATGCAATAATTGACAGGAATTTGGACTATTTACCGGGGAACAGTCATAAGAGAGAAAATAGGAGAATACTTCCGAAAGGATGTGCAGATATGAGAGATGAGTTGGATCTTACAGATATATGGCGAGCGCTTCACCCTCAGACAAATCAATATATCTTCTTCTCTCCCAGGCATAAATCTTGGTCGAGGCTGGATATGATGTGGGCAACTACAGATTTAAAGACCAGAACTGTAGCGACAGAGATAGAACCTAATACCTGGGCAGACCATAGTCCATTATTGGTTAGGTGGAAGAGGGATATAATCAAAAGAAATAAAAGGTGGATGTTGAGAGCAAGTATTTTAACGGAGATGGAATTTCAACAAATGGTAAAGAGAGAAATGGAAGCCTTCTTCAGGGTCAACTATAATAAGGAAACCTTGATACAGATTGTGTGGGATTCGGCGTAAGCCTATATGAGAGGGTTAGCGATTAAATATATAGCGGGGAAGAAAAGACAGAAACTTAAGGAGAGGGAAACCTGGACAGCAAAGTTGCGGACTGCAGAGAAGAATTTACAGATTAACCCATTAGATGCTAAAGCTAAGGAAGCAGTAGACGCAAGTAAACATCAACTCATATTACTAGACCAGGAGGAAATAGCACATAATCTTAGAATGGCCAGACAGCACCACTTTGAACATGCCAATAGGGCGGGCCGATGGCTTACTTATAAACTAAAGAAGGAAAGGGAAGGTAGGCGGATAGATCAATTACAAGACCAGACGGGAGTCATATGGGTAGATAATGAATGGAAAAAAGGGATTGCACAGGAATTCTTTTCACAACTTTATGCTAGTGAGCAAGTGCCGGATGAGAAAATTAAGGTATACTTGGAACATTTGGATCTTCCCAAATTTCCAGATTCAGTCAAGGAACCTGTTGAATAAGGAGATTACGGGAGGTGAGATAGAGATTGCGATCAAGAGGCAGAAGGCCGATAAAACCCCTGGTACTGATGGCTTGCCTGCAGAGATTTATAAAACCTTTACAGATCTATACATAAAATATATGAAAGAAATTTTTAATATGGTATTGATGGAGTCTAAGGCTCCCAAATCATGGCTAGAGGCCTCTATTTCTTTAATACCGAAGGAAGGGGGGGACCACACTCTGATACATAATTATAGGCCCATCTCACTTTTAAACACCGACTATAAAATTTTTGCAACTGTAATGGCAGCTAGATTTAAGAGATACCTTAGCGAATTCATCCATATAGATCAAAATGGTTTTCTCCCAGCAAGACAATTGAAAGATAATGTACGGATCATAATGGATGCCCTGGAATATTACGAGGCTCACCCTGAGAAGCAGGCGGTGTTCCTCTTTTTGGACGCCCAGAAAGCCTTTGATAGGGTCAATTGGAATTATCTTATATCACAATTGAAATATATGGAGGCTGCAATCCAGGCAATTTATAGTCAACAGAAGGCTAAGATTTTGGTCAATGGAGAAGAGTTGGACGAGGTGACGATACTGAAGGGAACGAGACAAGGCTGCCCACTCTCCCCATTGTTGTTTATATTCATGCTAGAATCATTACTTAGGTCAATAAGACAAGAGGTGAGCAAAAGAGGATTGAAGATCAGAGAACAAGAATACAAGGTCCAAGTGTTTGCAGACGACCTGGTCTTTGTTCTGGAAGAGCCACTAACCTCCAGAGGGCGACTTATTGACATAATACAGAAATTTGGTGAAGTAGCTGGATTACAAATAAATAGGAAAAAAACAAATATCATAGTTAAAAACATGACGGAAATACAAAAATTAGAACTACAAAACACTTTGGGCCTCCAGGTAGTTCATAAAGTTAAATATTTAGGGATTTGGCTGTCTGATAGATGCTCCTCAATAAAGGCAGATAACTACCTAAAATTAACTGAGCAACTAGACAAAGATTTGGAAAAATGGGGCAAGATACAACTGTCATTAATGGGACGGATAGCCTTAATTAAGACCCACGTAGTGCCCAGAATGGTATTTCTCTTTCAAACGGCCCCAGTTAGACTGGATAAAACCCTTTTTAGAAACTTGGATAGGGCTACAAATAGATTTATTTGGCAGGGTAAGAAGCCTCGAATTAAGTTGAAAACAAAGGTACCACTCTGGGTTTCACCTGTGGAAGCTGTGATCTATCCGAGTTTGTATAATCCAGAGAAAAAATTGATTTACAAAGAAATATTAGATACGAATGGGAAGTTAAAAACAAAATTGTTACTTCAGAAACAAGGAGTGAACCTAGACTGATGGACGTAAATGCAAATTAGCAGTAAGTATATGAGAGATAGACAGAGACTTGGGATTAGCTGAGAGGTGCAGATTCTAGATAGAATATTATTGGGGGTGGATGAAAAGGTGTTATCTAGATGCTATAAATTTTTTATGGCTATGGAGGTAGGTGAGAAAGATGCGAAGACTTTGGTTCATGCCTGGGAGAGGAATCTAGGTTATTCAATAGAGCCTGAGAGGTGGAGCGAAATCTGGACTAAGAATATGAAACTAATCCGGTCAATAGGATATAAAGAAAATATATATAAAATGGCATATCGATGGCATTTACCACCAGCCAGACTCGCAAAAATGTTCCCTGGAACACCCTCAGTCTGATGGAAATGCAGCGTTAAAGAAGGCACATATTTCCACCAATGGTGGACCTGCCGAGAGGCAATGAAATTTTGGAAGAATATTCGGAAGTGGCTTAATGAGATGTTGGGGTAGCATATACAATTGCGTCCTGAGGTATTTTTATTAGGGATAAGACCCGAAAAAGTTAATAGAATGGCATGGTACCTGCTGCTACATATAACAGCAGCTGCAAGATTGGCATGGGCCCAATACTGGAAGATGGATGTTAGCCCACCCGAACAAGTAGTAATTCAGAAAATAATGAATTGTGCAGAATCAGATCGGCTTACTATGATACTGAAAGGACGGGGGGACACAGATTACTATATATCTTGGAGTCAATGGTATAGTTGGATGTCAAATCGAGCTACAAATAGAGGTATTGGATAAGCATGTCAATTGGCATATGTAATAGAGCCTTTTGTAGATTACCCGATATATGTAATGGGACAAGTTTATTTCCTTCTCATGTTGTGATGTAGACTGCTATAGATTTAATGTTTGTTGGATGTATAAGATAAAATAACAAAATAATAAAAAAAATAACGAATTCAATTCACCCAGTGACTCTCAATATTGAGAGTTGACTTAAACATGGGTGTCCTCAATGTCCCCACACTTTACTACACTGGACTGACCTTTCACAATTAGGAAGTGAAGACCAAGTTAATGGCAAATGCAATCCCTTAAACATTCCCATTTTGATAAAGCTATTGATCTAGACATGTTCATTACTTATTATTAATCTTGTTGTGTCTTCGGCTCCCAAGCCCGGACCTTCGGAGGAAGAATCCTCCGAAAGTGAAGAGGAGGAGGAGGCAAGGCCCCCCTCTCCTGGCCCGTCTGGTTTGGCACCACCCCAGGCCCC
Organism: Ptyas mucosa; assembly: GCA_012654045.1. Classification (NCBI taxonomy): domain Eukaryota; kingdom Metazoa; phylum Chordata; class Lepidosauria; order Squamata; family Colubridae; genus Ptyas; species Ptyas mucosa. Next base: position 8,636,675 of record WNWU01000048.1, read on the forward strand.
AGCTGAAAGCCCTGAGGAAGAAAGCTCCTCTGAGTCAGACGTTAATGAGGAGAGGGAGTGGATTAATCCCAGGTGGCGACGATCAGAGAGACGGGCTCAGCAAAGGAGTGGGTGGGGCCGAGCACGAGGTGATGAGTCACAAAGCCAACGCCCCACAAGGTATAAAAGGAGTTGACCTTACCTTGTTGGCTTTTGTGACGAACAAAGTATTAACCTGGCTGCTTGTGTCCTGAAGTACTGAATCAGATAAGTGTTTGCTAATCTTAAGACTGTTTGTTGTTGGACATGCCGGAGAGCCTTATCAGGGACTGGCCGTGGCAACTCAAAATAACAGCTGTCTTTATCTCTCCCGGGCTCGCTGCCAGCTTGTTGTTTATGAATGGTGAATAAACGACTTCTGTACACTTCTGTTTGTGTGTGTGCTTGTCTGGGCTCCTGAAGCAGGGAGGGGACAGAACAAATCTTAATTCAAGGGGAAAATGTACTGTTTGCTTTGACTTGTTGTAAACTAATCTTTTACCCATTTTCCTATTGTACTTATTTTGTGAACATTAAGGGCAGTGGTGCACACTGGTTTGAAAATTGGCTTGACCTCATGCTTCATCTTCAGGTAAACCTAAATATGCTTCATCTTCAGGTAACCCAGTCCATAGAAAACTGATTTTGTTCAAGCCCTGTTGAATCCTAAGGGATAAAGTACTTAAAGATACCAAGTGTCACATTAAATATTACCAATTTCTTATGTGTTCGGGTTGTATTGTGGATGTCATACAAAAAACAGACATGTACAAAATATTTCCTTGTGGCAATGACTTAGTATTTTGAAATGCTCTAAGAGATACCATCTATATCATCTATATAGCATGCCTACTGTCCCTGTTCTATTGTCCCCATTTATATGTAATCATTCTATATGGCTATGTTTTGCCTATTTATATCCTTTTATTTGTCCCAATTTTTTTCTTGTCTATGTCTATACGTTACTAGTTTTCTTATACTTGTTGATAAATAAATAAATAAATAATAAATAAATATATGGCAGCTCTCCACATCAACTCTGTAATTCTTTTCAAAAAATTATCATATCATATGATGAGATCTCACATGGAAGTGCTTTTTTAAAGGTAAAGGCTATTATAAAGCCACTGGGTGAGATCATCCGTGGTTTTGGGGTGAAGTTTCATCAGTACGCTCTACCCTGGACCATCCCAATGATGCCCTTAATGTGATGTCCTGGTGCCTGGAGGCCGTGTGAATCTGGATGGGGAGAAACAGGCTCAGACTCAACCCCTCCAAGACTGAGTGGCTGTGGTTTCCGTCGTCCCGTTATAGTCAGCTGGTTCCATCGCTGACTATTGGGGGTGAGATTCTGGCCCCTTCAGAGAGGGCTCGCAACTTGGGTGTCCTCCTGGATGCACGGCTGTCTCTAGAAGATCATGTGACGGCTGTGGCCAGGGGGGCTTTTTATCAGGTTTGCCTGATTCACCACTGGCGTCCCTTTCTGGATCGGGACTCCTTGCGCACGGTGACTCATGGACTCACGGTGACTCATGCGTCCCTTTCTGGATCGGGATTCATTAATGACAGTTACTCATGCCCTTGTCTCTTCCCGCATGGACTACTGCAATGCTCTCTACATGGGGCTCCCCTTGAAGAGCACCCGGAGGCTCCAACTGGTCCAGAATGCGGCTGCGCAGGTGATTATGTCATGGTCAGCCCTTGTCATGGTCAGATCACTCTCTCCTTCACCTTGACCTTCGAACTGCTATACCCCACTGCAGGGAGGTGGAGCCGGTAAGATGGTTCCGTCCCAGGCGCCTGATGGAACCTGATAGATTCCAGATGGAGCTTGGGTCATTTCCTGAGGCTCTGGCACATGCCTCGACTAGTGACCTAGGGGCCACCTGGGATAGGGCGGCCGCTGGAGCTCTGGATCGGGTCGTGCCTTTGTGGCCTATGACCCGGCGCCGTTCTCACCTAGCTCCTTGGTTTACCAAGGAGCTGAGGGAGATGAAGCACCAGAAAAGACACCTAGAGAGTAGTTGGAGGGCCAGTCTTGCTGAATCCAACTGGACACTGGTAAGATCTCATATTAAGAATTACCTAGTGGAAATAAAAGTAGCAAAACGTACATATTTTGCTGCTCTTATTGCAAATCGCTCGGCCACCCTGTTTAGGGTGACCCACTCCCTGCTCCACCAGGAAGCAGGGGAGGACCCCTTGGAGGGTAAAGCCAAGGATTTTGTTCAATATCTGCATGACAAAATCACTCAGATTCGGGAAGACCTGGACTCCGACTGGGTAGTTCCAGGGGGAATGACTGAGGCAGGTCTTGAGAATGTTATCTGGGATGAGTTTGATCCTGTGACCCCTGACGACGTGGACAGGATTCTGGGTGGACTGAACGTGACCACATGTTTATTGGACCCGTGCCCCTCCTGGCTAGTGCTGGCTTCCCGGGAGGTGATGCGAGGCTGGCTCCAGGGGATTATAAATGCTTCGTTGGGTGAGGGTGACTTCCCCGCCGCCTTGAAAGAGGCAGTGGTGAGGCCCCTCCTCAAGAAGCCTTCCCTGGACCCAGCAGTGTTGACTAATTATCGTCCAGTCTCCAACCTTCATTTTGTTGCGAAGGTTGTTGAGAGTGTGGTTGCGCGACAGCTCCCTTGGTACCTGGATGAAATGATGTATCTGGATCCGTTCCAGTCGGGCTTCAGGCCTGGGCACAGCACGGAAATGGCATTGGTCGTGTTGGTTGATGATCTCTGGAGGGCTTGGGACAGGGGTTGCTCCTCTGTCCTGGTCCTATTAGACCTCTCAGCGGCTTTTGATCTCATCGACCATGGTATCATGCTGCACCGGTTGGAAGAGCTGGGGGTGGGAGGCACTGTATTGCAGTTGTTCTCCTCCTTTCTCTCCAACCAGTTGCAGTCTGTGTTGGCAGGGGGGCAGAGGTCGACCCCGAGGCCCCTCATATGTGGGGTGCCACAAGGGTCGGTCCTCTCGCCCCTTTTGTTCAACATTTATGTAAAGCCACTGGGTGAGATCATCCGTGGTTTCGGGATGCAGTACCACCAGTACGCTGATTTATTTATTTATTTATTTATTAAATTTATATACCACCCTACTCCCGAAGGACTCAGGGCGGTGTACAGTTGAACAAAATATACATGTAATAAAGGAATTGAAAAAAACGATTTAAAATATAATTAAATAGTTAGGTTCGGATATAGTATTGAATTAGATCATTTCACGTTTCTGGGGCAGATTCAGAATATAAAATTTAAAGTAGTTTTTAGACGAGGTTAGGTCAGGCTGGCCTGCTTGAAAAGAAATGTTTTGAGGGCACGGCAGAATGTACGAAGATTCGAAATTATCCGAATCTCTGAGGGTAGCTCATTCCAGGTGGTAGGTGCTCCCATAGAGAAGGCTCTCCCCCTGGGGGCCGCCTGAGAAGTCCCTCTCTATGGGAGCGTACTGGTCTGTGGGAGGTTATTGGTGACAGAAGGCGGTCTCGTAGGTATCCCGGTCCTAAGCCATGGAGTGCTTTAAAGATGGTAACCGAAACCTTGAAGCGTACCCGGAAGACCACAGGGAGCCAGTGCAGGTCACGTAGCAGGGGAGCCACATGGGAATGCCATGTCACTCCCATAACAACCCGCGCGGCTGCATTCTGGACCAACTGAAGCCTCCGGGTGCTCCTCAGGGGGAGCTCCATGTAGAGAGCATTGCAGTAGTCCATGCGGGAAGAGACGAGGGCATGAGTAACTGTCATTAATGAATCCCGATCCAGAAAGGGACGCAGCTGGCGTATCAGGCGAACCTGATAAAAAGCTCTCCTGGCCACAACTGTCAGATGTTCTTCTAAGGACAGCTGTGAGTCCAGGAGGACACCTAAGTTGCGAGCCCTCTCTGTGGGGGCCAATGACTAGCCCCCAATAGTCAATGATGGTGCCAACTGACTATATCGGGATGACGGAAACCACAGCCACTCAGTCTTGGATGGGTTTAGTCTGAGTCTGTTTCTCCCCATCCAGATCCATACAGCCTCCAGGCACCGGGACATCACTTCAAGAGCATCATTGGGGTGGTTTGGGGTGGAGATGTACAGCTGGGTGTCATCAGCGTACTGGTGGTACTTCACCCCGAAGCCACTGATGATCTCACCCAGTGGCTTCACATAAATGTTGAACAGGAGGGGTGAAAGAACCGACCCTTGTGGCACCCCGCAAACAAGAGGCCTTGGGGTCGACCTCTGCCCTCCCATCAACACAGTCTGCGATCGGTTAGAGAGAAAGGAGAACCATCGTAGTACGGTGCCCCCCACTCCCAGCCCCTCCAACCGATGCAGCATGATACCATGGTCGATGGTATCAAAAGCCGCTGAGAGGTCTAATAGGACCAGGATAGAGGAGCAGCCTCTGTCCCGAGCTCTCCAGAGATCATCTACCAATGCGACCAATGCCGTTTCTGTGCTGTATCCAGGCCTGAAGCCAGACTGGAACGGATCCAGATAAGCTGATTCATCAAGTACATTCAAGTACTGAGGGAGCTGTCATGCCACCACACTCTCAACAACCTTCGCAACAAAGCGAAGGTTGGAGACTGGACGGTAATTAGCCAATACTGCCGGGTCCAGGGAAGGTTTCTTGAGGAGAGGTCTCACCACTGCCTCTTTCAAGGCAGTAGGAAAAACACCTTCACTCAGAGAAGCATTTATGATTCCCTGGAGCCAGCCTCGTGTGAACTCCCGGGCAGCCAGTACCAATCAGGAGGGACACGGGTCCAATAAACATGTGGTAGCATTCAGTCTCCCTAGGATCCTGTCCACATTTTCGAGAGTCACAGAGTCAAACTCTTCCCAGATAATATTCTCAAGACCTGCCTCCAGAGTCCAGATGTTCTCGAATCTGAGCGATTTTATCATACAGATATTGTACAAAGTCCTCGGCTCTACCTGCCAAGGGGTCATCTTGCGCTTCCTGAAGTAACAGGGAGCGTGTCACCCTAAACAGTGTAGCTGGGCGGTTATCTGATGATGCAATAAGAGCGGAAAAATAGTTATACTTTGCCACTTTTATCGCCATTAGATAAGTCTTAATGTGAGATCTTATCAGTGTTCGGTCAGATTCAGTTCGGCTGGTCCTCCAATCACTCTCCAGGTGTCTTTTCTGACGTTTCATCTCACTCAGCTCCTCAGTGAACCAAGGAGCTAAGCGAGATCGGCTGATGACACCCAGCTGTACATCTCCACCCCGGACTACCCCAACGATGCCCTTGAGGTGATGTCCTGGTGTCTGGAGGCCGTGCGGATCTGGATGGGGAGAAACAGGCTCAGGCTCAACCCATCCAAGACCGAGTGGCTGTGGTTTCCGACGTCCCAATATAGTGAGCTGGTGCCATCGCTGACTATTGGGGGCGAATCATTGGCCCCCACGGAGAGGGCTCGCAACTTGGGTGATCTCTTGGATTCACGGCTGTCTTTAGAAGAGCATTTGACGGCCGTGACCGGGAGGATTTTTCATCAGGTCCTCCTGATTCGCCAGTTGCGTCCCTTTCTGGATCGGGACTCCCTACACACAGTCACTCATGCCCTCGTCACTTCCCGTCTGGACTACTGTAATGCTCTCTACATGGGACTCCCTTTGAGGAGCACCCAGAGGCTCCAACTGGCGCAGAGTGCGGCCGCGTGGGTGGTTATGGGAGCGACATGGCGCTCCCGTGTGACACCTCTCCTGCGCGAGCTGCACTGGCTCCTGGTGGTCTTACAGGTGCGCTTCAAGGTTTTGGTTACCACCTTTAGAGCGCTCCATGGCTTAGGACCTGGTTATTTACGGGACCGCCTACTACCACAAACAGCCTCCCACTGACCGATATGCTCTCATAGAGAGGGGCTCCTCTGGGTGTCAAAGGGCCAAACAGTGTCAGCTGGCAGCCCCCAGGAGGAGGGCCTTCTCTGTGGGGGCACCCACTATCTGGAACGAGCTCCCCACAGAGATACTCTCCTATTTTAGCAAGCTGGCCTGGCCTAACCTTCTCCCCTTTTCTTTTAAATTCTTTTAAATTGAAATTTTTAATCTGCTTTTAAATTATTGGGTTTTTAATTGTCTTGGGCTAAGCTATTTAATTTGGTTTTATTTATGTTTTAACTTTTGTATCTATGTATTTTATTCTGTGCCTGTTCACCACCCTGAGTCCTTTGGGAGTAGGGCAGTATATAAATCTAAATAAATGAAAAATGAAATGAAATGAAATTATGGGAGCGACACGGTGCTCCCATGTAATACCTCTCCTGCGTGAGCTGCACTGGCTCCCGGTGGTCTTCTGGGTGTGATTCAAGGTGTTGGTTACCATCTTTAAAGCGCTCCATGGTTTAGGACCTGGGTACTTACGAGATCGCCTTCTGCTACCAATAGCCTCCCGCCGGCCAGTATGCTCCCACAGAGAGGGACTCCTCAGGGTGCCGTCGGTCAAACAATGTCGACTGGCGACCCCCAGGGGGAGAGTCAGAATGAACAAAGACTTGCAACAAAAGTCAAAGATAACAAAAAAAAGTTTCTTCCAACATATAAATAACAAGAAAAAAAATCAAGGAAACAGTCAGTCCACTAAAGAGAGAAGATGGCAGTGTTCTGGCAGTGATGTCAGAGGAGTGTGGGCGAGGGTGCAATTTATAGTTCCTGAAAGCCCAATTAATTCCTGAAAAGGAGCCCTTTAAGGGCATTTCCGAACCCGGAGGGTTGGGATACTAGAGGGGAAGGCTTTAAGGCTCCGGATGATATGCTAGTGTCCAGGGGAATAAAAGCCAAACCCCTTAAATCCAGCAGGGAAAAATCTGTCTTTAAGGCAGATCGAGAGTGATGGTGGCCACATAGTGAGGAAGCAAAAAGTGGATTCAGCATCAGTGGTCACGGAAGATTGGGGGAAAAAAAAGAAAAGTGAGATTTTCAATAAGCAGTCACGAACAAGGGAGTCATGGAGGGAAAAGAAAGCAGCAATGGGAAGGAGAGCACTAAACGGAGAGATGATCAAACAAAGACAACAGTGTAACAGAAGTAGCGAAAGGAGTAATCAACAAAGGAGATAAAAAGTAACAAACTGAAATATTTGGACTCGAGTCAAGGATTTATTGTGGGGAAAAAAGGAGTAAATACAGCACGAGAAGGAAGAAACATTGTAGGTATGTATAAACTTTGGATTTAAAAATTAAAGAAGTTCCTTCCTTTCATTGGTGGACTGAGGGAAATTTACCGAGTACATAATAATTACATAAGAAGACACCATTTAGCACAGTGCACATAAGATTTATAAAAAAACAATAAAAGATGAAATCTATAAAAAATCAAGAGAAGAGTCCGTAACATACAAAGGGAAAGATTATAATTCTAAATATGTAGAATCTGAGAGCAAAGGCAACAGTATCAATTCCTAACATCACACCTTATAAAATACAAGGTAATGTTTAGATGGATTATCCCCGAAGGTATTCTCATCACATGGCAGGATAGGAAATTTAAAGTGGATTTGATAGAAAAAACTCAAGAATTCTACAAAAACTACCTTGAAGAAGAACAAGAAAGTTGTTCTGTCCCCATCTCACACACACACACAAACAGTCAGCCGGGGGTTAAATAAAACTTGCAGACAATAAATTCCTTCGTTAACAGGATTGGCAGCAACCCAGTAGCTGCTTGCCAAGAACTTTACCCACAGCAGGAGGTGTTCTTCCTCCAACAGATAAACCAAAAACAAATACACAAAGTCCAAAGAGTTGTCAAGTCCACTCTGTATTAAATCCATGGCAGGCAGATAACGTAGTTTCAGAGATACAATGTGACTCGCTAGTTGTTTAGCTTTGTCCGTCACAGAGCCTGAATGGCCACCACACCCCTTTTATCCACTGTGGGGTGTGGTCCAGTGACTCAGGTTAATCTCTGGCACACCTCCTTTTCTGTTGCGTGCGCATGTCTCTCTGACGCTGGCATGGATCCAGCCAAGACTTATCTCCGTCACTGTCCAACTGTGACTGCTCGGGGATACCTGGCTCCTGGCCAATCTCTTCTCCTTCGGGAGACACCTGAGGCATTGCCAGAGAGGAGGGTCTTGGAGAGGGAGGCCTGGCCAACTCCTCTCCTTCACATTTGAAGCCTTCTCCCTCTGATAAGACGGGCTTGGGGGTCGGAGTCACAACAAAAGTAAAGACGAATCAGAGAGTAAAAGTCAAGAAGATGATCAACAATAGGAGTTAGAAAGAGAGAGAGAGATAAGGAAAACTCAAGAAAAAGAATGAGAAGAAAGGGAAGGAGCAAGAGGAAGAGTAAAAAAGGAGACTAGAAACACCAAGAAACAAATACAGTAGGAAATGGAAGAGACACTATCTTTACTCTCCGTAAACATCAATTGTCTAAATGCACAGAAAAAGAAAACACAAATATTTACAAAATTAAAAAAATTAGATATAGATGTGATTTGCCTGCAAGAGGTTTACATAAAAAAAGGATTTCAAAAATTATTAGAAAATAAGAAATTAGGAAGATTACACGTATCATTATCACAACAGAAAAAAAGAGGAACTGCGGTGTATGTAAAAGAAAGAATAAATTCAAAATTAGTCTATACAGACGATGAGGGTAGAACTTTGATGATAAAATTAGATACGGCACATAAACAAATTTTATTAGTAGTGGTTTATGCCCCAAATAAAAACCAACAGGAATATTTCAAAAAATTACATAATAGAATAATAGAACAAGGAATATAAAACGTATGTACAATAGGTGATTACAATGCCATAGCTGATAGTAAAAAAGATTATTACAGTAATAAGTAAAATTAAAAAAAGAAGGAAATATTACCTAAAGAATTCTTCAACATGGTATCAGAACTCAGCTTAAGAGACGCATGGGGAGAAATTTATAAAGAAGAAAAGCAATATACGTACTATTTTCATCCGCATCAATCTTGGTCCAGGATAGATATGGCCTGGATGACAGCACAATTACAATCAGAATTAGAAAAAATAGACATAGGAATAAATGAATGGGTTGACCATAACCCAATAATTATCTATTGGAAAGGACAAAAAAGATACAAAAGATGGATGCTAAACCAAAATATATGTAAAGAGAAAGAATATAAGCAATTGTTGGAAAAAGAGCTAAAGATTTTCCTAAGTGTAAATAAAAAAGAAGACACGTTGATTCAAAACCTTTGGGATGCATTAAAAGCGTATATTAGAGGGGTGACGATCGTATATATGGCAAAGAAAAGAAAAGAGAAAAGGTCCCAGCAAAAATAATTGCTGGAAGAACTTTAAAAATTACAGGTAAAACTCGAAAAATTAGAATATCGTGCAAAAGTTCATTTATTTCAGTAATGCAACTTAAAAGGTGAAACTAATATATGAGATAGACTCATTACATGCAAAGCGAGATAGTTCAAGTCTTGATTTTGATGATTACGGCTTACAGCTCATGAAAACCCCAAATTCACAATCTCAGAAAATTAGAATATTGTGAAAAGGTTCAATATTCTAGGCTCAAAGTGTCCCACTCTAATCAGCTAATTAAGCCATAACACCTGCAAAGGGTTCTTGAGCCTTTAAATGGTCTCTCAGTCTGGTTCAGTAGGAATCACAATCATGGGAAAGACTGCTGACCTGACAGTTGTGCAGAAAACCATCATTGACACCCTCCATAAGGAGGGAAAGCCTCAAAAGGTAATTGCAAAAGAAGTTGGATGTTCCCAAAGTGCTGTATCAAAGCACATTAATAGAAAGTTATGTGGAAGGGAAAAGTGTGGAAGAAAAAAGTGCACAAGCAGCAGGGATGACCGCAGCCTGGAGAGGATTGTCAGGAAAAGGCCATTCAAAAGTGTTGGGGACTTTCACAAGGAGTGGACTAAGGCTGGAGTCAGTGCATCAAGAGCCACCATACACAGATGGATCCTGGACATGGGCTTCAAATGTCGTATTCCTCTTGTCAAGCTGCTCCTGAACAACAAACGTCAGAAGCATCTTACCTGGGCTAAAGAGAAAAAGAACTGGTCTGTTGCTCAGTGGTCCGAAGTCCCCTTTTCTGATGAGAGCAACTTTTGCATCTCATTTGGAAACCAAGGACCCAGAGTCTGGAGGAAGAATGGAGAGGCACACACTGCAAGATGCTTGAAGTCCAGTGTGAAGTTTCCACACTGTGGAAACCAAATCACTGTGTTGATTTGGGGAGCCATGTCATCTGCTGGTGTTGGTCCACTGTGCTTCATTAAGTCCAGGGTCAACACAGTCATCTACCAGGAGATTTTGGAGCACTTCATGCTTCCTTCCGCAAGCGAGCTTTATGGGGATGCTGACTTCATTTTCCAGCAGGACTTGGCACTGCCAAAAGTACCAAAACCTGGTTCAATGACCATGGGATTACTGTGCTTGATTGGCCAGCAAACTCGCCTGACCTGAATCCCATAGAGAATCTATGGGGCATTGCCAAGAGAAAGATGAGAAACATGAGACCGAACAATGCAGAAGAGCTGAAGGCCGCTATTGAAGCATCCTGGTCTTCCATAACACCTCAGCAGTGCCACAGGCTGAAAGCATCCCTGCCATGCCACATTGAGGCAGTAATTGATGCAAAAGGGGCCCAAACCAAGTACTGAGTACATATGCATGCTTATACTTTTCAGAGATCCGATATCGTTCTATGTACAATTCTTGTTTTATTGATTTCATGTAATATTCTAATTTTCTGAGATTGTGAATTTGGAGTTTTCATGAGCTGTAAGCCATAATCATCAAAATTATGACAAAGAAGAAGACCTACAGAAAAGCCCCAAAATAAAAAAGTAAAAGGAGAAAGGAAAATAATTAAATATAAACTAAATTAAATATAAACTACAGAGCCTGTAGTACAGTGGTTTAAAGCACCCTGTTATTAACATCTATTAACATCTGCTGCTTGCAATTACTGCAAGTTCGAATCCCACCAGGCTCAAGGTTGACTCAGCCTTCCATCCTTTCTAAGGTAGGTAAAATGAGGACCCAGATTGTGGGGGCAATAAGCTGACTTTGTATAAATATACAAAAGTATGAAGGCTATTGCTTAACGCACTGTAAGCTGCTCTGAGTCTCCGGAGAAGGGCGGCATATAAATCAAATTTAAAAAAAAAATAAATTTGATAACCCAAGAAGTGGCATTGAAAATAAAGATGGCAAAACAAAACTATTTTGAACATGCAAACAAGGTGAGCAGATGATTAGCTTATAAGTTAAAAAAGGAAAAGGACAAAAGAATGATACAACATTTGAAAGATGAAGAAGGGAAAATCCAATATAAAAGAGAAGATAAGAAACGAATTATACACACCTTTTTTCTAAATTATGCACACAGGAAGAAACAATAGAAGCAGAAATTAAAAATTATCTAGAGGAAACAAATGTATATAAACTTATAGAGGAACAGAAAGAAGTATTAAACCGACCAATCTCTAAATTTGGAATTGCAATAAAAAGGCAAAAAAATAATAAAACGCCAGGACCAGATGGAATACCAGTCGAGTTATACAGGAGTATACAAGAACAGATAGGAGGATTAATGCTGGAAATATTTAATAAAGCATTACAGCAAACAAACATACCCAAAACATGGACAGAAGCATTAATCATGCTCATATACAAGGAAGGTTCAGACCAGCAATTAGTACAAAACTATAGGCTTATCTCTTTGTTAAATTCTGATTATAAAATATACATGTCAATTATTGCTGAAAGGTTAAAAACAATTTTAGAGAAACATATACATTTGGATCAAAATAGTTTTTTGCCAGGTCAACAAATTAAAAATAACACACGGATCATAATAGATATATTAGAGTTCATGAAGTACACCCAGAGAAACAATATCACTGGTTCTCCTTGATGCCCCAAAAGTCTTCGATAATTTGAATTGGAGATTTATGATACAACAAATGAAAAAAATGGAATTTGGGTCAAAATTTGCATCCCAAATCTAGAAGGGCTAGCATCTGCCTGTGGGCCCTGGTGGATGGTACTTTTGGTTCTACTAAAATGGTAACGGGGACCCCATTCTGACTTACCAGAAATTGTCGGAATCAGTTTCGGTTTTGCTGTCATCGGCCATGGTCGGAGTTCCCAACTCACCTTGTTTCAGGGGAGCGAACTCAATGACTTCTGCTCCTTTTAGGGTGGTTTTGTGGGCTTTCACGGGTGCTTTATGGGCTCTTTCCTCCAGTAGAGGTCGCCTTGGGTCCAGGCTTGGAGAAGCACTCAGCAGCTCGGTGCCCCTCCTTCCCACATTTGAAACACCCGGAGGATTTTGGTTTTGACCCTGCCATTCCCATCGTGGCCTTTGGCGCCCCCTTGTGGAATGAGGAGGGTGGTTGATTCCAGGTGCGCCCACCATGGAAATGATCTCGGACCAAGTCAATCTCCACATCCGCAGCCAACACGTACCAGCTCTGCAGATCCCTAAGGGCCCCTCGGGACCAGCAATCTTTGTAGACATCCTCATTTAGTCCATCTTTATAGCTGTCCAGCAGGGCCACTTCTGACCACCCTCTCATGTAGGGTGCCAACTCATGGAACTCCTGGGTGTACCCCGCCACCGATCTCCACCCCTGGTGAATGGCCTTCATTCTAATTCTTGCCCTTCGCTCGGCTAATGGGTCCTCAAAATGTGTTCTGAGAGCTGCCATGAATTGATCATAATTCTTCAGCAAGGGGGAATTTTCATTGTGGAGTCCCACCATCCACTCAGCCGCTACCCCCTCCAAGGCCTTGGTAATGCACCTCATGCGTGCAGCATCTGAGATGAAATCCTCCCCCCAGTCCTGCATGTGATTCCACAATTGGGTTAGAAAAAAATCCCAGCTTCTTCGGATCTCCCCCATATCTTTCTGATAGCAAGGGAATTTTGGGCTTGCTTTGCCTCTGTGGCGGTGCCTGTCCTGCCAGGGGGCCTTGTGCTGCAGCAGACACTTGAGCTCCGGAGGCCTGAGCTGTCTCTTCCCCAGTTTGGGCTCTCTCTTCCACACAAGCAGTAGCCTCCGTTCCACCCCTGGGGTGTTCATCCTCCCTCCTGGCAGGGTATGCATACCTTTCCTGGGCTTTATGGCTCTCCTCAGCCTCTGTCAATAGTTGCAGGGCTTGTGCAACCAGAAGATTTTCTTTTTGCTCTTGCTGCCAGGCAGCCTCTCCACCTCGGCATCTGGTAATTGTTACTCCTTGGGGGTTCTTCTCCAGCTCCGGTAACCTCCCCATGCCCAGCAACCATTTGGCTCTCTCTGGCTTTTCCTCCAGCTGTAAATTAGCCATCCAGTCCAATGCCTCCCAGGCAGGGTGTGATGATGGAGTTGCTGAGCCGGCCGCTCCCATCTGTTCCTGGTCACTGTCTTGGTCAGACATTGTTTGCTCAGCCCCCACGGTAGTTTTTCTGGGATGGCTGTTAAAACAGACCTTGCTTAATATCAGATGTACCTCCTTTCAATACTCAAGAAAGAAAAACCCTGACTCTATTTTCATAGAGAAAGGTACTTTTACTGAGTATGAACTGAATGCAACCAAAGAAAAGCAAGGTCTGAGGCAAAAGGTGCAAAAATTACATATAGAAAGCATCCCCAAAATCCTTCCCCCAACCGTCCAGCGAAAATTATCCAATCCACATTCCCCCCAGGGGTCATGTGGGGTGTAACGTCCGATGGTGCCATCCTCCTGCTATGCCACAACGGTCGACCTTGAGTTGTTATCAGCTTCAGAGAAAACACTGAAGAAAACTTTCTCTTCTCTTCTCCACCAGCTCACCTCCCAGGCATTCCAATAGCTCCCCCCTCCCCCCGTTACAATGGCAGCTGAGCAAGCAAGCAATGAGAAAGTGGAGGCTGACATTGACAGATTACATCCCAGAGTTCTAAAGGAGCTGGCAGATGTCATCTCAGAATCATTGCACCACATTTCAAAAATCCTGGAACACCGGGGAACTACCAAAGGACTGGAAAAGAGTTGATGTGATTCCCATCTTCAAAAAAAGGGGGGGAAAAACAGACCCAGGAATCTACAGACCAATCAGCCTAACATCAATACCCGGGAAGATACTGGAAAAGATAATAAAAAAACAGATCTGCCAACACCTAGAAACAAGTAAAGTAATAACTAGCAGTCAGCCCAGGTTCCTTCATAAGCTAGAAAAAAATGGGATAGATAGCTTCACCACCAGATGGATTTGCACCAGCTACAAACCGTACTCAATGGGTAGTCCTTAAAGGGTCTAAGTCTACATGGAAGGAAGGAAGCAGTGGGGTGCCACAAGGTTCTGTCTTAGGACCAGTACTCTTCAATATCTTCATAAATGACTTAGATGAGGGAATAGAAGGGGAACTCACCAGATTTGCAGATGATACTAAGCTGGCTGTCAAGATGGATCTTGACAGACTTGAACACTGGGCCCTATCTAACAAAATGAAATTCAATGTAGAGAAAAGTAAAGTCTTACACTTAGGTAAGAAAAACCAAAAGCACACATATAAACTAGGGGAAACCAGGCTTAATAGCAGTGACTGTGAGAGGGATCTTGGAGTCTTAGTGGACAATCAGCTAAATATGAGCCAGCAGTGTGCAGCAGCAGCCAAAAAAGCCAACAATGCAATCCTAAATTGCATTAGCAGAGGGATACAATCAAGATGAAGTGAGGTACTAATACCACTCTATAAAGCCCTAGCAAGACCACACCTGTACTGCAGTTTTGGTCACCATATTATAAAAAAAGATGTTGAAACTCTAGAAAAAGTGAAGAAGAGAGCAACTTGGATGATTAGGGGACTGGAGACTAAAACATATGAAGAATGGTTACATGAACCGGGCATGGCTAGTCTAGTGAAGAGAAGGATCAGGGGAGACATTATAGCTGCCTTCCAATAATTGAGGGGCTGCCATAGAGAGGAGTGGGTCAAGCTGTTTTCCAAAGCACCTGGAGGCCGGACAAAGAATAATGGATGGAAACTGATCAAGGAGAGATTCAACCTAGAAATGAGGAGGAACTTTCTGACAGTGAGAACAATCAACCCATGGAACAGAAGTAGCCTTTGAAAGTTGTGGGAGCTTCATCACTTGAGACTTTCAAGAAAAGATTGGACTGCCATTTGTCAGAAATGGTATTGGATCTCCTGCTTGAGCGGGGGGTTGAACTAGATGACCTATAAGGTCCCTTCCAACTCTGTTAATAACTGAAAGCTTAGACTTCACCCATAGTAGCCGGAAAACATGGTCCCTACTATGGAAACTAGAAGCAGCAACTCCATTCTTATTCAGAAAACTCAAATATCATTATCTCAGATAGCTTTACATATAAAGAATCATGCAGAAAACATTCTTTTAGATCCACACTTCGTAAAAACTGTATACCTACAAACAAGTAAATTAAATGAATAAATCATAGAAAACTCACTTCTTTATTTGCCATTCTCAGGATATGAGTTGGAAAGCTATAAAAAGCCTCAAAGTAAAGAAGGCTGCTGGGCCTGATGGGGTGTTCCTAGAGTTTATTAAACATTTAGGACCACATAGTAGAACAATGGCTACAACAATTTTATACAAATGCTTTGAACACAGGAATGATCCTCAGTCAGTTCAAGATATTCCAAATCCTTGGCATCCTAAAACCTGGAAAACCACACAATGATCCGGCAAGCTATTGCTGTATAGTTGTGTTGAGCATTTGCTTTAAACTTCTGGAATGATTACTTTATTACAGAATATACCAACCAGTGGTGGGTTCCTCTCGGTTCCGCCAAGCCGGTAGTGGTGACGATATGATTTTTAACTAATATCTTAGTTTTCTCTTTATTTATTTTCAATCCTGCCAATTTGCCATATTCCTCTATTTTATTTATTAGTTTAGGCCCTGTTTCTTGTGGATCTTCCAAAATGAAGACTGGAAATGCCTGTAGTTTATATTTTTTTCTTTTTTATTTCCATACCTTTTATCTCTGTGTCTTGTCTAATATTTCTATGTAATTCTTTCAGTCTCAATATGAATAATAGAGGGGACAAGGGGCATCCTTGTCTTGTATCTTTTAAAATGTTAGCCTTCTCTGTCATATCTCCATTTACCATAACCTTTGCTGTTTGTTTATAATAACCTTAATCATGTTATTAAATCTCTTCCCAAAATCCATATCTTTTAATTGTGCTAGCATAAACTGCCAGTTCACCTTGTCAAATGCTTTCTGTACATCTAGGAAAATCAACGCCATTTGCTTCCCTGGATGTACTTCATAGTACTCCACTGCAGGGGTGAAATGCTCCCAGTTCGGACCGGCTTGGGTGAGTAGTAGCGATGGCGGTGCGCAGTTCTGAGAATCGGTAGCAAAAATCCCTGCCCCCGCCCCCCATGCCCAGCTGAGCCATCTGACTGAGCCAAGCTCTGATGATCCCACTGAGTTGCCTGCTAATCAGGCAACTCAGCTTGGATCACCAGACCCATTTAAAAGAAAAAAACTTTTTTCTTTTAAATGGCTCTGGCAATCCCAGCTGAGTTGCCTGCTAACAGATAGCAAAAATCCCTCCCCCACGCCGCTTGCTTACCTTAGCTGCTGGTAGCAACGCCTGTCTTGCTTCACTTGCTGTAAACCTTGCAATCCATTGCATCAGCAAGCAACTGAATCTCCCTGCCCGCAATCAAGCTCATCGGTGAGCAGCTCTATCTGCCTGCCTGCCTTCCTGCCTGCAGGGGTCTACAACCTTGGAAGGAAAGCCAGCTGGCTGAGGAATTCTGGGAGTTGAAGTCCATAAGTCTTAAAGTTGCCAAGGTTGGAGACCCCTGTTCTATTGGGTAAGTTTTTTTCCCCTTTGGGAGCTTTAAAAAAATAGTTAATTGGGTGTTTTTTTAGTTGTTCTTTTTTTAGACGTAGCCATTTAAAGTTTAGGAAGTTTTAAATTTAGCTGCTTTTATATAAAAATAAAAATAAATTAAAATAAAATAATATTTCTGTAGCTTTCTGAGATTTAATGTGTTTCTGTAGTGTTTCACTCTAACTACACAAACACACAAAATCTCACAAAGCTGTATGTGGAATTTTGTGTGTGTAAAGTGTGAAAGTTGGTTTTGGGGGCTTTTTGGGGCTGTGTGAGGCTCCTGCTTGTTGCAGGGGCCATTTTGGGTCTAGCACAGCTGCTTTTACATTTTGGGTGAGCCAGTTGTGTTGTGTTGTGTTTTGTAGATTAAAAAGGGCAAAGAAGTGACATTGATGTGGCCACCCCCACCTGACCAACAAGCCACGCCCACCCAGTCACCTTACCACCAAGCCCCACCCACTAATTAAGCCCCACCCACAGAACCAGTAGCAAAAAAAATAGATCTCACCCCTGCTCCACTGTATTTAAAATTATTCTCATATTGTCTTTAATTTGTCTCTTAGAAAAAATCCATTTGATCTGAGTGTATAAATTGGTTTAAGAACCTTTTTAGTCTTTTTGCAATTATTGAAGCATATATTTTATAGTCAGCATTCAATAAGGATATTGGTCTGTAATTTTTATCCGTTGTAAGTCTGAATCTTCTTTCAGTAAGAGACTAATATATGCTTCCGTCCATGAATTTGGTACTTTCGCTTCTAGCAGTACTTCATTGAACACTTCCAACATTGGTATACTTAAAATATTTTGTAAGTCTCTATAGAGTTCTGCTGATAGACCATCTGGGCCCAGTGTTTTGCCATTCTTTTGTCTCTTAATTGCTTCTGTTAATTTCATCGTTATACATTCATCTAGCACTGTTTCAGGTATTTCAGGTAATTTTGCTTTTTCTAAATATTGCTTTATTTTATCTTCTGAAAAAATTGCATTTTCAAAAAAAAATTGTTTAGCGCATTTAATTTTATGTGCTAATTCTTCTTTATATATTAAATTCAACTTATGTTTTGTTAATTCCATTTGATTTTTTAGATTCTTTTTTTGTGGCTCTTTTTGTAATTCCATCTCTAACCTTTTATATTCTGCTAATATCTTTTGGTTTTGTTTCTTATTTTTCTTTCCCATGTAACCTCTAATGTATGCCTTTGCTGTGTCCCATTCATTTTGTAATGAGGTCTCTTCTTTTCTATTTCTATTCTCTTTAAAGTAGAATCTTCTTTTCTATTCTCTTTAAAGAAAAAGTCTAATTCTTTTTCCATGAAATGAATAAATTCCTTGTCTTTTAATATTGATTGATTCAGCATCTATCTTGATTTCCTTTTTTGTCCTTTCCTTTTAACTTTTATTGGATTATGGTCTGCCCAATTACTTGTTTCTATATCTATTTCTTGTACATTAGATCTTAATTCAACTTTCATCCATATCCATATGTCTTGACCAAGACATATGCCCATTTGAATAAAATGAATATTGCTTTTCCTTGGGATGTACCTTGCGCCATACGTCTCAAATACCTAATTCTTCCAACATTTTAAGAAAAGCTTTTGGGAGTGTCTTTCTAGCTTTTTTATTTACTTTCCTAATTTTATAGTTCAATTCTGCATCCAAAATTGCATTAAAATCTCCTACTACACATATATTTTCATACTCTAATTCTATTATTTTCTTACAAAGTTTACTGTAAAAGTCCTCTTGATTGCTATTTGGTGCTTACATTGCTACCAAAAGTATCTGTTTGTGATTCATTGTTATCTCCACCATCAAAATCCTCCCTTCTTCATCCGTGAGAATTTGCTTAACATTTATTGCTTCTTTTAAGTAAAAAGCTACTCCTCTCTTCTTATTTTGTGATAGAGAGGTATATAATTTTCCAATTTTAGAATATTCCAACAGTTTTTTATGTTGTTTTTTTTAATATGAACCTCTTGTAGGCCAATTATATCCAACTTTATTTTTTCTAATTTACTAAAAGTCCTTTTCCTGTTTATTCAATCCATTTATATTTATTGACAGTAATTTTATTTCTTCTTCCATGGTTTTACTTATAGATGGGTTTTGTTGTTCTGTTTGTTCTTGTCTCTCTCTGGTCTTTTGCCTTTGCTCCTTCTCTCTTTGTTATTTCCTCCAACTCTCTTTCCTCTTCTTTTTGTTGCATTTCTGTCTCTCCTATAGCTTCCTCTTGTTGTCTATCCTCTTTTTCCTCTCTTACTCTCCTTTTTTCTTGCAGCACAAAATAGTGCTCATAAAATTGTTCTGCTTTTTCTATGGAATTCAACCTATGTCTTTGCTCCTTCCAGGTCACCAATATTCCCTCTGGTATCAGCCATCTGAAATTTATTCGATTCTTAATAAGCTGTCTTGTCAGAAATTAATATTCCTTTCTTATTTCTCTTACTCTTCTGGGGATCTTTTTAAAAACTATTTCTTTCCCTTTATATTTTAAGGGGTTATCTCTCGCTCTTTGTAATATCTCTGCTTTTATTGCTTTTTTCGTAAATCTCAAGTGTACCTCTCTATTTCTTGTGTATCTAGTGTGAACTCTAGATATTTATTCCATCTCAGCAAGCACCTTTTCTTTGGTCACCTTTAAAGCATTTGCCAGCAGCTCTGCCATTATCTCTGCCAAATTTTCTCCCTTTTCTCCCTCAATATTCTGAAATCACAGGTAATAATCAGCCCTATCCATCTCAAGTGATATTACTATTCTCTCATGACTTTTGTCTGCTAGGGTTAGTTTGTAATCAACCTCTTCCACTCTTTTTCTGTCTGTTCAGCTTTCTCTTCTACTTTCTGAATGATGTTAAAAAACCAATACTTCAAGGTCACTGTAGGAGGCAATCAGTGGTGGGCTTCAAATTTTTAACAACTGGTTCTCTGCCCTAATGACTGGCTGGTAGGGCGTGGCTGGGTGGTCATGTGACTGGGTGGGCGTGGCCAACTCGACATTATGTCTTTGCCTAAAAAAGATATATTAAAAGGTAGTTTATTATTTTGTGCATTTAATACTTAAATAAGAACAATAGAAGAGGTACACAAAACAATAAAAGAGGTACACAAATACTTACATAAGAACAATAAAAGTGTTATTCAGCTTCAAGGTATTTCCAAATTGCTGTGTCATTGGCGTCCTCACTTTCACTTTCCTTCAGTCTTAACCCCGAGCATCATTGGCTGTGTGATGTGCTCGCAACCATTTTGTAACTGTAGGAATAGAGTCCCATTCTTTTAGAGGTAGACCAATTACACTAATGGTCATTAGGTTTGTTATGCTGGAAACAGGCGACTTCTCTTCTCTGAACATATGAAGTTCATTTTAGAAAAATCCCTTTCTGCTTCTGCTGAACTTACAGCAATTTTTCTGACAATATTTTTAGCTTTTTGAATACTGGCAGAAATTGTATATTTCTGGGAATCTTTTAAAACTTTTCACAAAATCTCGATAATCAATATTAATTTTGTAATTAAAGATATCATTAAATGCAAGCAATTGTTCTTCAGCTGCTTTCCATGGAACCACCATTTCTTCAATATTCCAGTAATCTGTCTCCAAAAAATTGAGGAATTGTAAATTAGTTCTGTCTTGCAAATAGCTACCTCTTTTTAAATGTTCACAGTATATTAGTCTTTTCTTCAAATTTGTTATGATGCTTTCTAAAAGTCTTTCCTGAGGAAGACTAACAAATCAGAGCCTTGGATAGTACAGTGGTCTAAAGCCTTGTTATTAACATCAGCTGCCTGCAATTATTGCAGGTTCGAATCTCACCAAGGCTCAAGGTTGACTCAGCCTTCCATCCTTTCTAAGGTAGGTAAATTGAGGACCCAGTTTGTGGGGGCAATAAGCTGACTTTGTATAAAATATACAAAAGTATGAAGGCTATTGCTTAGCGCATTGTAAGCCGCCCTGAGTCTCCGGAGAAGGGCGGCATATAAATCAAATTAAAATAAATAAATAAATAAATCAATGATTTTGTAAAAATTTTATATTTTTGAAGGTTTCTGAAGTAATTAATCCATCCACTTTTTTCGTATGTAACCTTTTCCTTTCTAAGCATTTCAAATGCTTTAATTGATCTTATCACACGTTTTTCAGCCTTTATGATATCTACATTTCTTGGAGCTGAATTTATAAGCAGTGCCATATTATGATGTTTGGAAAATCTTTTGCTATTTTAGTGCTCACTCCAAATTTTCTTCCAAGCCTAACACTGGCACCATCGGAGCAAAATCCTATAAAAATTTTTTTCCAGGTAGTTCTTAGTTAACCCAACATTATTTAAACTTTCCATAACTGAAGAACGTATTGTCTCTGCATCTTGTTTTTCTAATTCAACTAGCTCAACAAAAATTGTTGGTGAGGTAACTGAATCTTCAACTTTTAAGAAAAGTATAGCAACTGGTTTGCAAGGTATCGTTGAGGCTTTGTCAATAATCAAACATATTTTCCAATTATTTTCAATAATTTTAGTAAATAATTTTGTTTTAATTTCTTTCGCAATGAAAACAACTATTTTCACTGCAGTTTTACGTGAATGCAATCCTATTCCCATGTCTACTCCATTTTTGATTTGCAATTCTATCACTTCTTCCATGAATGAAAATGATCTACATTTTTGTACCAGGCTGTAAACTGTATTGAATATTCTACAAGTAGAACCTAAATATTTTTCAGTCATCCTATCTATTCCTTTTGTTATTGCATCCTGCTCACATTGCTTTAAGTTCTCTGCAAAAGTTATGAGGTTTTGATGAAAAATGTTCTTTCATTTTTTTTTCTTAGAGAAGCTTGTTGTACCTCTTTATTTTTCCTTGCTGTCTCAATCTGGAAATATTTCCATTCTTTTGATATATGAACATTTTTTTTCTTTTGTGAAGTCAAATTTAGCGCAATACTTGCAACCTAATTTTTTGTTGGAAATTTCCAGTCCCTCATATTTTTCTTTAAAGTTGTTATACTGTTGCAATGTCCAACAGTCAGGAAGATTCTTTTCAATTTCGGAGTCACCAATAATTGACTTGCTGCTTTCTCCAAGTGGTAGTGCTTGTGACTGTTTCAGATCATCCAAGGCCAATTCTGTTATTTCTGGTTCCGATCTTGGTTTCTTGCTGAAAAAAGTGGTCAAACTCTGTTGCCTTTTCATCCTGTTAAAGGCTACTACTGCAAGAGAAATAAAACAGTATTGTACTTTGGACTCGATTGTGGTTGCAGGTTAAGGTCTGTAGGTAACGGAAGGGATCTGTTTTCACTCAACAATGTATACTCTGTTTTCATCCATTGCTGTGGACAATTTGTAATATACAAATACAAATTGTCTGAAATGGTACAGGGCCATGATGGAGAAGCTATGGCATGCATGCCCAAAGTGGCATGCGGAGCCATGTCATCTGGCACATGTGCCGTCGCCCATTCCTCTTCTGCTCACAGTTACTGTCTTTTTGCCAAGTTTTGCCTAATCTGTACTTGTACCTTTGGTTTTTCCTGCCTAGGTGTAAAACACATGAAATATTAGTAATTAGTAAACACCTGAAATACTGCATCCAGTTCTTGCAACCACATTACAAAAAAGATGTTGAGACTTCGGGAAAAGTGTAGAGAAGAGCAACTAAGATGATTAAAGGCCTGGAGTCTAAAACATATGAAGAATGGTTGCAGGATTTGGGTGTGGTTTGTGTAGAGAAAAGAAGGGTGGCATGATGGCAGTGTTTCAGTATTTGAGGGGCTGCCACAAAGAAGAGGGGATCGATTTATTTTCCAAAGCAACAGAGGCAGGACAAGAAAAAATGGATAAAAACTACTGAAGGAGAGAAGCAGCCTGGAATTAAGGAGAAACTTCCTAACAGTGAGAACCATTAACCAGTGGAACAGCTTGCCTTCAGAAACTGTGAGTGCCTTGTCACTGGAAATTTTTCAGAAGAGACTGGAGAGCCACTTGTCTGAAATGGTATAGGATCTCCTGCTTGATCAGGGGATTGGACTAGAAGACCTCCAAGATCCCTTCCAGTTCTATTCTGAAATTTAATTCTAATTCTTATCTGGATCCAGCTTCTGTTTCTATTCTATTCATCTGGATATATTCAATGACAGAAACTGTCAGGCCTGCCCCCATTCAAAACCCAAGAAAGAAAACCCACAACTCCATTAAGATAGAGAAGAGATACTACTTTTACTGAGTTTGAAATGATAGCAGTGAAAGCAAGCCAAGATCTGATTCAAAATGCACGAAAGTTATAGATTGAAAGTTTCCCCAAATCCCAGCCCCCAGTGTCCAGTGCTGAGAGTCCAATCAACATCCAGTATGATGTTGTGTGAAGCTCATCTTCAGATATTTCTGGAGTCCTAGGATGGTTGGCCTTGACAGGGTGTAAACAACTCCAGTCAGCAGCGCAATAATTCTTGAGAGCAAACCTCCCTTTCACTTCACATGGGACTTCACCTCACCAGCTCACTTCCCCAATCCAAATACCATGCCCCCCTCCCCATTACTATGGCAGCCGATAGCAAGCATGCAGCAAACTCGAACCCCATGCTGGAGATCCGACCGACATAAACCATGTCTGAACCACTCATTTTTCTTTTGCTTTGACATAATTTTGCAAAAGTTCCTAAGACCCATGATAGATCATATATTCTCAGTACATTCTTTAGATTTTGCAGGTACATATTAGGATATTCTAACAACTATTAAGCCCTTGCCAGTTTGACTGATATGAAAAGATACAGTATAGCATTATTAACTTTTTCTTTAACAGAGACTGGATTATGCACCTCCTTCCTATATTTCCTGTGTTTTAAACTTCCTCATCCACCTTTGCTTTGAGATTTGGCATCCTGTCACATGTAGACATTAATTAAAGGTTTAATTTAACCTGTTGGCTTGAAGTGTTCTAGAATGTGTCATATATATATATAAGTATAGCAGTTGTAATATCAACTAATCTAGTGCTGTCTGAGGAATATAGGGAGTTGAAGTCCATACATCTTAAAGTTGCTGAGGTTAAGAACCACTGATCTAATCAATGAGATAGAGCAATGTTTTTCTCTTAATGAGACTATAAGCCTCTACAAGGTGCAACTTTATGCAGTTTTAGTACCTTTTTGTAGAACTGCTTCTTTTTGGAAAGAGGAGCAGTTGGTAGTTCATTACCAAGAGAGAGAACAGGAGGGTGAAGTAGAATCAGGAAAATGTCATGAGGAGTGTAGTAGGGCAGGAGCACACTCACCATCGTTCTCCAGAGACTAAGCATCAAGCTGACTTTAGCAAACCACAAATCAGGGCTCTTTATGCTATATAAATTTAACATAAGGCTTATCCTCTAGGTGTAAAGAAGACTGCTGTAGAAAGTTAAATTTGATCCAATTTTTATTCCAAGCTGCAAGAGAGATGCAGGGGAAATAAATTGGAGGCAGGCTGCAATTTTTTGGAAAGAGGTCTCTGAAGCAACAGTGAGAGCAGCCTGCTTCTGGGGTGGCTTACAAATTGAGGTTGAGAGTAGATGGGCTTTTATACAATTTTGGGGGCTTTGTGATTGAGATGCCTGTTCCTGTGCAATAATACATCTTTTAATATTTTAATGGCTGTTGCCAGATTCCTATGGGGTCATGTAAGGGTCATGCCTGGCTCTACAGACAAAAGAGAAAATGCAAATTCTAGATGTTTTGTTTGTCTGAGCTAATCTCAGTTTCAGCTCCTTGCCTATTGTGCTGCTTATTTGGAGCTGCTGGCTGCCCTTTGTTTATGAATAGAGTGGCCAGACTTTATGAATGGATACAAGATATCCACTCATAAAACCTAGCCTCTTCAGGCATCTGCTTGAGGCTGTTTTCCTATAACAGAAAGATGGGGTGCTTTCTGCCTTAGTTGAGAAGGCTTTTCACCTCTTCTCCTTTAGGGAAAATATTTTATTCTGCCTCTTTTCACATCCTGTATTATATTTTATTCTGGGGAGGGGGGCCTTCCCACACTACAAAGCTACCAACAATAGTTAGTTCTTTAGAAAGACTGCAGAAGAGGAAATGCTTTCGAATTTGGTGTACAGAATGTCAAAAATAGAACAATGTGCCTGTTGGGCATAAGTTGTTTGTTTGTACTTGGTACAATGTGCTTCTGGTATTAGGAGGGAACCGGCATGGACCTACTGTATTTGATCTCAGTAGACAAGCAGAAATCATGGGGAGCAGACAGAAATCTAGGTTGCAAGGCATGCAGAACTTTCAGCACCTTGAATTGTATCTGATAAACACTTGGCAATCACTGCAATTTTTAAGGTAGAGATGTTAAATGAGAGAATTTCATATTCTCAAACTTCTATGGTCAGGATCAGTTGAAACCTTCAGATGTTCATTGACAGCCTATGTAAAGCAAATTGTAGTAATATAATAATTCAATTTGGAGCGTCCCAGAGTCACACCATTCCTTATTCTAAAGTTAGGGAGCATTCTGTTTATAAACCTTCTTTCTTCTGCACCTGAGATTACAGGGAAGGACAAATGCTGCCAAGGGAAAAGTCTTAGGTCAGAAGCTGTAGTGACAGCAGGATACCTTAGGATTAAACCTCATTTCTAGGCTTTTTAAACAAAACTTTATGTGTGAGCTACCGAATGTACAGAGCAGCCATATGTCTCTCAACCAGCACTCAAGCACCAGGCATCTGAATTGGAGAAACTTAGGTAGGTAGACCTAAGAACTGGGATATCTTTCCTACTTTCAAGGGGACCATTCCTTTGGTTTCAGGGAAAATAAAGAGCTAATGTCAAAAGAGACTTTCAATGGTTAGGTGATGAATCTATTAGTCCTCAGTATTTCTGTGAGGCTTGGAGGGCTTCAGATTCAATTATCAGAAACACAGACAAATGGGAGTATAGGGCATGTAGATTTCATGGTATCTCAAAATGTAACTCCATCTTCTCTGGCAGAGGTATACAGGAGATTGTCACGGCCGAAAAGGGGGCCTGGGAGGACTTTGCGTGGCCTTCTCAAGCTCCATTTTTGCTGGCAGAGGCACCATGGACTGATCCTTTGCTGTTTGCAGGGCAGCCCTTTGGGCCAAATCTAAGTGCTTTGTGGGCTGGATCTGGTCCCCGGGCCTTAAGTTTGACACCCCTGTGGTAGAGAATATACCTTTTCTTCAGAAAGACATAAATATTTTTCAAGGATTGACATGATTTGGACTTCTAAAAATTCCACAAACAAAATTTTGAAAGTGGACATTTTATCTAAATATTTTTACGATCATATACCAGTGCTTTTGGTCATTAGAGGAAAGAGTTCAAGTTTTAGACAGAGATTAAATGAATCTATTCTGCAAAAGGAAAAGATTGTAAGAGACTGTAAAAAACTACATGGACTTCTGGGGTGGCATCATGGTGTTGCGATCCAAGAAATGGAGCTCCGTCTTCAAGGATTGAATTTCCACACTTGGAAGCCTGTAATGGCAAGAGCTGACCTTGGAGAGGTCGGTTCTGTAGAGGGGAAATTCTCAGGGTAACAGGGAGGTGCGCGATCTCCTGTTACAGAAGGAAGAACCCCTTAATTTTCGGCGCGGAAGAGACTGGCTGTAATGGTCAGATCTGGAGGCATGACTGCCCACTTGAATAGAGAAGGAAGCAAGAAATGAAAAAACAGCTAGAAGCATTGGTGAATAGAGATGGGACAGAGTAGCTACTGGGCTACTTCCCCAAATTGGTGGAATTCAGGGGTGAAATGATCCCGATTCAGACTGGATCGCCTGATCCGTTAGCAGTGGCGGCTGGTGGTTCAGAGAACTGGTAGCAAAAATCCCTGCGCCCCCCCCCCCATGCCCAGCTGACCCGTGAGATCATCAGAGGCTGGTTTTTTTACTTTTAAAAGCATTTTTTCTACAACCAAAAAAATGCTTTTAAAAGTTTAAAAAAACAGCCTCTGATGATCGCGCGGCTCATCTGGGATTGTCAGAGGCTTTTAAAAGCATTTTTTTTCCTGCAACCTCTTCGGCTGAAGAGGTTGTAGAAAAAAAAATACCTTTAAAAGCCTCTGGCAATCCTAGCTGAGTTGTCTGATCGTCAGAACCTTCTCAAAGCACTTTTTTCTGCAACCTCTTTGGCTGAAGAGGTTGTAGAAAAAATGCTTTTAAAAGTAAAAAAAAAAAGTTGGCCACGCCCACCCAGTCACATTACCCTCCCCCCACCAAGCCACACCCACAGAACCAGTAGTAACAAATTTTAGATTTCACCCCTTGTGGAATTTAAAAGGTGAGACAAGGGAGTCTCTAAAAGGAGGAAAAGCGGCTCATCAGGCGGTGGAGTGGAACAGCATGAAAGAAGTGGAAGAGAGAAAAGAGGGCAATTGGAGGAGCTGAAAGAAAGAGAAGGAAGGAATTTGAATTCTGGTAAAGACTGGAACTAATTTGATTGAGATTTGAAAGTGAAAGAAGGTGGACTGTGGCTATAACAATTGAAGCAATGAGGTTTGGAGTGTGGATTAGAATGACAGCAACAGTGACAGTGCATATTAAGAGGAGAAGACATCTTGGACGAAGAAGTTAGAAAGTAATGAATGGAAGAGGATTGGACAGTGTAAGGAAATAGGAGAATGGAGGACTTGTTTAGAATCATGAAGAAAACTTAGCCTGGGGAGACTAGAAGCCAGAGGTGTATATTGTGTATATTGCCTGTTTAGAAGCAAATAATATGGTATATGTCTAGAATTTCTATACTTTTATTATTGTCATTATTGGTCATTCAACTGATTCTTGAAAATAGTGATATAAGATAGTGTATATAAATAGATAAGTCTAGTTGCAAATAGGGGTAAATAATTTATATTTGGACTGATTATTATTACTGTTTTGTTTTGCCTTGTCTCTCTGCCTATATATCTTACCTTTATTTAGAAGTAATATATTTATGTGTAAATAAATAAACAATGTATAAATTGTTAATTGAATTTAGAGTGAAAATTGATATTGATAAGGTTGGAAGATAGAATTAATTATTAATTATTCTTTTTATTATTAATTATACTACTAATTAACTATTCTATCTAATTATCTAAGTATTTAATTATTTTAGTTAAAGAATTCTAAAAGAATTGTAATTGAGGGAAGATTTAGAGCCTTGGTTCGCGCAGCAGACTAAGTGTGTTAAAGTAGCACCAGCTGCCTGCAATTATTGCAAGTTCAAATCTCACCAGACTCAAGGTTGACTCACCTTCCATCCTTTCAAGGTAGGTAAAATGAGGACCTACCAATCAATGAATCAATGAATCAATAATACCTAAAAATAGATAGAAAAGACAAACTACAGGAGGAGGAAGGAAATAGATTTTTGTATAGTCTTGTGGAAGAAACTTTTTGGGAAATTAGATATGTCGAATACAGCAGCAGTAACCAAAACTACAAAGAAAGCAGTTTAGGAGGGGGTTCCTAATTACATTTATCCCGAACTGCATGCCCTGAGGGATTCCAGAGCCTGCTTTGAGTTTTGACTTGCTTTCATCCCTTTCAATAAACAGTTCCTTTTGAAATACAAAGTTCTCAAGAGTTCATACTTTCTTGGAAGGGGAGGGGAAGCTGGTCCTCACATAAAGCAGGCTCTGCAATAGTGGTCAACCTGGAGAGAACATGTTTTTCCCTTAATTTCCACTCTACCGAGGGGACCCTACAACAATGGCCGAATGAAGCAGTGAGCAAGGGGAAGCCGACTGCTGGAAAGAAACCTCAAAAACTACCCAGCCAGACACTAGCTCTATATGTCCCATTGAGAACATCAAAGCTGTCCTTGAAAGCCCTGATTAAGCCCTGATGGTCGATCGGCGTAGGAAAGAAAGACAGCTGGGATGGAAGAGCCAAGGGGTGACCCTCACCTGCAGCATCCATAAGCCTGGGTGGAAAAGGGAGTTGGAGGCCCACTCTGATCAGGAAGAGCTGACTGAGGAACCACTGGCGGGTAATCAACTGAAGCAGTACATCAACCATATTGTGATGGAAGCCCTGGAAAATCTCAATGTTCGAGGCAAACAGGGTTGCCAACAATGGAGAGTGGGTGGACCAGCAGCCAAGGAAACTTGAGCCATCACCCCTGACCCAGCCGTGGCTGACCAAGCAGACGACCAAGCCAGCAGAGCAGCAGTTGCACCAGCTACCCAACTTCCCACTGTCCCAGCCCAGGTGATCGTCCTCAGCCAATCCAGGGGCCCACAGCTAGAGAGGGAGGCCCCTCCCTTGGGGGTAAAATTTGACAGAGACCCCCAAAAGTTGGGATTTTTCCTGGCCCAAGTCCTCACCTACATGCAAGAGTATGGGCCAAATTTCCCAACCCAGGGGGCACGAGTATGAGTCATTACCTTAGCCCTAGAAGGGGCAGTGGCCAGATGGATGGTGTGCCTCCACAACTCTGATGCTCCAGAGTTATGAAACTTCAATCAATTCATGACAGTCTTGCACCACCACTTCAAAGATCCCCTTGCTCGCAAAGCCTGCGACCGCATCAGAATCATAATGCAAGGCCACCATCCTGTAGCTGAATACACTGAAGACTTGGCCAGCTGAGTCAACTGGCCAGAAGATATCCTAGTCTGCTGGTTCAAAGATGGACTCAACGACGACCTGTACACTGCCTGCCTGGCCTGTGGTGCCCCTAACCGCCTGCATGAATGGTACCTGATGGCAGAGGAGGCAGAGAGTTACATGATCTGAAACCAGTACCATGCCGGCAGGGCTTGGAGAAGATTCCCATCCCAGGGGAAGCGAGATTCATTCAAACCCCAAACCACCATGGCACCAAGGCCAGCAGGTTGCTTTAACTGTGGGAAGGAGGGGCAGCAGAATGCCAGTTGAAAATCCGTTGGAAAGCCTGATTACCTGTCAGGGGGGAAGCCTGCAAAACCCACCCCCCGAGAAAAAGAAACTGCGCTGAGAAGCCTAGAGGCTGTGAAATTCCATTCCCCTCCAAAATCAGAGGAAGGATCTCCAATGCCCCAAGAGGACCTGAGCCACTCCGAAAGTGATCTGGAAGACGACCTGCTGGTAAACAACCCAATTGAACCACTCACCCTACCCCTAAGACTTTTTATCCCCAGCTGAGGGAAAGGGGAGGAAGTAGTAGCATTGCTGGACTCAGGGTGCACCCGATGCCTAATTCGCCCAACCCTGGCTGTGAGATTGGGAATTCACCTAAGGAAAATGAAAACCCCCATTGCTTTTTGCCAGCTACAGAACTGTAGTGGGGGGGGGGGGAGGAACCAGCCATTTTTGCCACAGAACTGTTGTGATTTAGGCTCACTACAGGACACGATTAGTCTCAAACAAAACTATTTTATTATAACAGCTGAGAATTACTTCATTCCCAGATTAGTCCAAATTAATTCCAAAACAAGTCCTTCAGAAAAAGTCCTTCAGGCTTACACAAACCTTTATCTTCTTTGGCACCCTGTCAAAGGCATTTCTTGGCAAAGCCCCATGAAGTTCAGAAACAAGAGACACAGACTGGAAAACAGATTTAGCAACATTGCTTTCCTACAAAGAGCCCAAGAGCCTTTGCTGCTCTTTTAAGCCTTATGGGGGGGGGGGGCAATCATCTCCTGCCCTTACTCCCAAGTTGTCCTTTTTACTTTAGCTGCTCTTGCCTTCTGGCAGTTCTGTGCATGCATGCACTAGGAAAGGCTCCTCCTGTTCCTCTGCCTCCTTGCTGTCTGACTCTGGGGGCTCTGGAGTCTGCACATCACTCCCAAATGGCCCTGACCCCATCTCTGCCTCCAATACAGAGCCCTCGTCTGGGCCTTCCCCAGACTCCAGGACTGGCCCATGGTTCTCCCCCGCCTCCTCACTGTCCGACTCCACTGCTAGTTTTGCAGGTGCTGGTGGACCACAACAAGAACCATTGCAAATGAAGCTGGGGGATCATAGTAAAATCCTCACGTTCATAGTAGCCCGAGGAATGGAATGGCCACTAGTTCTAGGACTAACGTGGCTGCAGAAGTGGAACCCAAAAATAAACTGGAAGAAAGGAATCATAAAATTCCAGGGGCATGTAACTTTCACGAACGTGAAAGAGGAAGGAAAGGAAAACAGCATCCCCAAAGAATACCAGAATTTGGCTGAGGTATTTAGCGAAGAGGCGTCTGATGAACTTTCAACCCATCGCGCCACGGACTGTGCCATTCAGATCCTACCAGGGGCTAAATTTCCAAAACCAAAAATGTACTGCATGTCCCCCAGAGAACTAGACGAACTCAGAGCATTTATTGACAAGAACCTAAAAAGGTTTTTTTTTTTAAAAAAAATATTTTATTACATTTTTAAAATTAAACAAATCTTACTCACATCTTATGTATAATTGCAGCCATTTACATACCATAACATTTCAATTCCAATACACTCTATACGTTTTTACCATACATTTTAATTCTACTTGTATTTTGTCCATTTCTTTTCCATTTTTCTGTTCTCAATCCCGTCGTACCACTTCTCCCATATTGCGTAGTATTCCGAATCTATTTGTTCTTTCAGTTCAATTGTCAATTTGTCCATTTCTGCACAAATATTTTTTTAATTACTAAACCTGCAGAAGTTATGTTTGTATTTCTCCAGCATTGCACGAAAGCTATCCTTGCTGCGGTTATTATGTGTAAAATGATATATATTATTCTTTTGTCGTATTTCCCTTTAACTATCCCTAGGAGAAATAATTCCGGGGTATATTCTGTCTGAAGGCCTGTTAATTCCTGTAACCACCTGTGTATTTTCTTCCAGTATTTTTTCATTTTAGGGCACAACCACCATGTATGATAGAAGCGTTTTTGACCTCATTTCCAACAGTTTTGTTTTTGACCACATTTCCAACAGTTTGGGCTTAGATTTGGGTATATCTTCGCTAGTCTAGAGGGTGCCAAGTGCCAGTGATAGAACATTTTATACTGGTTCTCTTTGTACTTTTCCGCTTTAGTTATTTTAGAATTTCTATTCCAAATTTTTCCCCAATCTATGGGGGAATACTATGCCCGACATTTTTTGCCCACGCTATCATAACTCCCTTCACTATATCTTCAGCTCTATCAAATTCTAATAAGTAATTATAAATTTTTGTTATCAATTTTTCATCTGGGCCAATCAATATTTTATCCAATTGTTGCAGCACCATCTCAATTCCATACTCATCTTTGTCTTTTTTGTACCGTGATTGAAGTTGCAAATAAGGCCATGAATCTATGATTATGCCCTGTTCTTCCAATTCCTGCCTATTTTTTAGGTTCCTTTGGCTGTCTAGACTTTCATTGTACTTGCCCATTTTACCTATATCTAGAATGTTAGGGTGGATCATCGCTTCCATTGTTGATAACCATCTGGGAGTTTTCCAACAATGTAGGCTGGTGACCCCCAGGGGGACAGCCTTCTCTGTGGGGGCACCTACCCTCTGGAATCAGCTGCCCCTAGAGATAAGGAGAATTCATGACCTCAGTGCCTTCTGCCGTGCCCTTAAAACACATTTTTTCCAACAAGCCGGGCTGGCTTAAGAAGAAATTTTAAATGTTTTAATTGGTTTGTTAGTTTTAAATTTTGGGGCCAAATTTATATATATATTAATTGCTTTTAATATTTGTATTTCATGTTTTTAATTCTGGCTGTACACCGCCCTGAGTCCTCAGGGAGAAGGGCAGTATATAAATTGAAAAATAAATAAATAAATAAATAAATAAATAAATAAATAAGATTTATTCTCCTAGTCCCTTAAGAAGGCATGCCATCCTTTTTGTAGGTCATGTCCTTCCAGTGTAAGTAGTCTTCTGTTTCTCAAGTTAATCCACTCCCTGATCCATACTAGAGTTGCTGTTGTTAGGATTCTATATGGTATATATAATGTTAGAACCAGTTGTCCAG